>CM037872.1:34273611-34546111 GCA_021292105.1 Anadara kagoshimensis | reverse complement strand
TCCTTATTAGTACATGTATTAATTACATGAACATGACTTGCCACTAAAATGGAGGGTCGATTATTTACTGTGCAATCAGTTTTGTGGCGTTCCAAATTTAGTTGCTTACTTACTTACTTACTTACTTACTTAAAGCATATAAATATTTAAAGCATTGCAATTGGTTGTCGAATTTAATAAAATTAAACATACTTTTGACTATATCAAACATTCAAGTTCATTTGGTAAGTTTCTAAAGTTTTTATAAACTAATCAGATTTTAGCAATTATTTATCTGATGCATTTTTATTTATCAAGTAGAACCAAACCAATGTATTTGTTCTGAATACAAAAAATATTCCACATGTTTCCTTAGATTTGAATACACCTTTCTGTTTGGGGAGTTTATGTAAGTTTACGACAATAGAGGGCAGTGCAGATGCATAGTAACTGGTTCCCATGCCTGTTTTGATTTTTGTCTGCAATAGTATGTTACTTAAATGCCTGCTGTCCCGCGAAATGGTATACGAAATAATTTTTTTCAGTATAATACCTATTATAGATTTCCTCACAGACGCCACTTTTGATCTTGTCACATTGACATAATAACTTAAATTTTTTGTCAAAAGTCATGCTTCGTTGAAATAATCTTTGGGACTATCGCAGATTTATCATCCAACTTTTTTAGTGTAAAAAGATAAATTATGCAACTGTTTGACAACAGTCAAGCCTACACACAGACCGTAAATGTCAACTTAACACATTAAACAATCTAGTTTAGACTAGTTTATTATGCGGTAAAACAGGATCGTTTTTTACCTCTTGTTAAGATCAGCTTAAGATAAGTTAATTTATAATCCAAACAAATAATAAAGGGAGCTTGTACCTTTGCATGGCGCCTTATGCGTTAATATGACCACCTATACCCCAGAATGACGCTTTGGACATCAGTTTGGGGCTTGAACTCCAGTTTGACTTGGACCTAATTATGGAACTTGTACCTAAGTTTGACGCCTTAGACCTCAATATAGGACTTGAACTCCGGTTTGACTTGGACAAAGATATAGAAATTGTACCCTAGTTTGACGTCTTGCAATTGGATTCCAATGTGGGACTTGTACCTGGGTTTGACGTCTTGGACCTCAATATGGAACCTGTACCTCAGATTGACGTCTTGGACCTCAATATGGAACCTGTACCTCAGATTGACGCATTGGACCTCAATATGGAACCTGTATGTACCTCAGTTTGACGCTTTGGATCTCAATATGAAACCTGTACCTCAGTTTGACGCTTTGGACCTCAGTTTGGGGCTTGAATCTCAGTTTGACACTTCGGATTCAATATGGAGCTTGTAAGTTTCTATGACCACTTAGTTATTATGAAACTTGACATAAGTATGGCGCCTTGTACGTTTGTATGGGGAACCATGTCGTAGTATGGCGTCTCATACCCTAATATGACGAGGTATACTATTGTACGAAGACTAGTACGTTCATATGGATACCCGTGCCGTAGTATGACAACTTGTATACCGGTGTTTAGTGACAAGTACCTTTAGATATCGATATGACACCTCTGTATCCAAAATACAAGTGCCCTGGATATATTTCTTGTGTTTTTATGTCCCTTTCATTATCAATTTATTTTACATACGTGGCGGGTGCAGCTAGCCTAACAGAAGCTGTACCCGGTCTCACTAACTAGTGCCTTATTATAGACGTTTGGTATCTTTGTTTAGCCTCTTTTATTTATATTGACGGCTTGTATCTTAGTATGGCGGGTTGTATCTTTCAATGTCGAATTGTAATTCATTATGGCTCTTTAAACCCCAGTATAATAACTAATGACAAAGAGTTCTTAAAACTATCACAACAACCATACCAATAAATTAATTTATATGCGCAAGTATTTTAGGTTTTGCTTGTGTTAAGAGTGGTGCTGAATGTGCATGACGGTGTTGACAACATTGCTGCTGCTGATGATGATGATGCTGATGATGATGATAATTCTAAATTATCGTCGTTTTCTTGAGTAAGAATTGAATGTAATATCAGTTTAGAGTACTTTTACCAGAGTGTAAACATGTATGATTGTTTTACCTGACCAGGTGACACCATGATGTCAACAACCTATCAGTTAAAACCCTTATCTTTGTATGATTGACATTGTATATATTTAGGATGCATGATAGGAAAACAAACATATAACTGTCTCAGAGGACAAGATGACTTGTGTTCTATTTTATGATTATAATTTGTATGCGTGAAAAACTTGAATAGTTATAAAAAGGAAGTTCTACAAAGTCGTAAGTTGGCCTTACAATGTATATCAGTACTGTTAATATATTTGTATATTAATGATATTTTAGTTATTTAACCGAATTATGTTTAAATGTCATTCTACTGAACCTTTGTTTTCCTTAAAATGAATGGTCTGAGATTAATCAACTTCACAAATTTTGAAGCCATTTATGTACTGATGATAAACATAAAGCTTCTAGCTGCTTCTATGTTCTTCGGAAAGATTTTTAAAGATTTTACTATTCTACTTCAGGGCACTGTGATCTTGAGTGAGGGTCAAGATAAACCAGTTTTATGATGTCTAGTGCCTCACGCCTTGATGCTGTAGGTGGAGTTTTATGCTTCATGGGCATTTTGTTTTATGACAAAAAGGCATTTAATTTTTTGCGATGGAAATTCGACGTAAGAATGAATATAGGTCAAAATCAAACCTAAAAGAACCTTATACATTGATGATATACACAGTCAAGCCTGTCTATAAAGGCCACCAAAGGGAACCAGTAAAAGTGGCCTTTTTGGACAGGTGACCTTTATATACAGGTTCAAATAATATGAATAAAGAACAATTTGGATACAATTTTACTGACCTTTATAAGCAGATGACTCTTATAAAGAGTTGGCCTTTAAGACAGGTTGGACTGTATATAACATATTAATCTAGGCTTTTCGGTTCATGAACAAAAAGATTTTTTTAAATTGTATACCATGCTTATGGAAAGTCATTGCAACCCCTTATAAAGGGCAAAGTAAACAAATTTCCCAAACACCTTTGGCCAAAAATACTTAAATCAAGTCTCACTGCCATTGGTTCACTGGTTCTAGAGAAGAAATTGAAAATATGTGAGAAATTGACGGCAGGCGACTACGGTGGCTGAATGGGGCCATGCGAAAAAAAACTTCTACGTAAAGACTTCCATCTGCGTACGTGGAATTTATTTCTGCATGGCCTCATTCAGCCTTCGTAGACGACGGGCGACAGACAAAAAACTTTCACAATAGGTCAATATGAGATTTATGTGATTTGAAAACGCACTCAGCAAGAGAACAAAATATACGAAACAAAGGCAGATTATAAGTAGCTAACATGCGTATGTAAATTGTTTGTAAATCATGACAGGTGTGACACCGTGGTATTTGTGGTAATTATGATGTCATTATTAATTTCAATGATTTATATACTTATTATAATTTATTTTCATAAATTTTTGATTTACGCATAAAGTAAAATAGGTTTAATTTGTTTTGTGGAAATTGACATATTATAATTGAAATGATTTATTCATCTATTACATGCGCAATTACTAATTTGGATAATTTGCCATGGTATAATGAGATATAATACATGTTTACACCTTTAATACTCGAAAGAAATAAAACCTAGCTACATCTTTTACATCTTGTTTTTCATATACAAAAAGTGAATTCATCAAGGCAACGTCCACTATCTGATGGCGGCTCTTGAAAAAGTGTATTTCATCTTTTGGGATTACCAGACCCCCGAGTCAGATTGAATGATTGATTGAATGAATGGGTATTTTGTCCCAATCAAGAATATTACACTTCTATCGTTATCAGCTATAAGTGAAGTGACAGGCATTTTTACCATCGCAGTATGCTAAGGCAATGTACAGGTACGGTTTATAGACGTGCCACACCTGATTTGACACCGATCACCAGTTTTGAGGTCTTTTCCGAGGATCCCGAATCTTTAAGTTGCTTGGAGAAAGCACACATACGAATTCGAAGCGAACTCTCTACTAACTGAGCATCCGTAGAACTTTGTTGCTTAATCAGAAGCAAATGCTTGGATGTAAGGAAAGCGTTACTCCAGAGTTGTGTGTAGGACTATTGATGAACTTATTGCATATCAGAATAAGCAGTATCCCTTATGGTTCGAAGGGGAACACATCTAATGTGTATTTGTAAATAGGTGGTCTATATAAGCAACATGTTCATTCCATTGGTCGATACATATAGACCTAACGTGACAATAACTATTAGAAATGAGACTGACATGTCTACTGTTGACATTTTTCATGTTACGAAGATGGATTTTTAAATTTTTAAAAATATCTACACAAGTCGACCACTGTCTACACTAACATGTTTAAACTGTTATATAACCTGACCCCCGTCCTTTTACAACCTCTGTCAGTATCGTGTGTTTATAACGACATTTGTATGTAATGAATGATGTCGTTTTCAGAGGTCAGATTTCTTATCCGAGTTGTAATGCGGAAGGACGTGGGGTTACTTGTACCAACAATGGCACCTTATATTTTTAATATTTGGATAATTATTGTCTTTCTGTGCCAAACACAGACATACGGGTTCAATTCCAAACCAAAACCCCCAAAAGCAGAGTAAAAACTGTTAGAGCAAGAAAATTAGGTTAAACACTTAACAGAAAAGAAACGTCGGTTGTTCCGGAAGGCCAAGTACATCATATGTAACTTAAATCTCAATAGTTACATATTATGAAACAATCTCTTTAAAAGGGGAAAGAAGAGGTCTGAAAGATATTTTCAACAGACAACATTGTCTCTAGTGTTATTTAGGCACGGTGACCAAGTAGTAAAAATAAACCGACCAACGGATCACTTTGCCTCCTAGCTACCCGAGATTAGAATCACATTCAGGTCAGAAATTGCTCTGTTGTAGAAGGTTGTGGTTCTCTTCGCACTCGATTTTATCCGCTGTTCTTAACTTTGTCGTCTCAATATAAGTTCAATAGTTTTGATTTCTAATACACATACCTAATAATATTTCCATAAAATATATGAAAAATAGAAATTTGTTGTAAAAACATGCACATTATAACAACCGAAAACTCAGAAAACACATGGACGGAAAAAGAACGTTGGAGACAAGTATCATTGGAAAGATAATTCCTGACTTCGGACGGGCATTGAAAATTATTACAAAATGTTTTATCATATTATTATTAGTAGTAGTAGTATTAGTAGTACAAGTAGTTGTAGTAGTGGTATAGTGGTATAAATTTTGTTGATAAAAGTATGCAAACTCTGGAATACAAATTATTGTAATTATTAGTTAGTTTTATAATTTCTTAAAGTTTAACTGAGTAAAATAAATCATATTTGGATATTTGATTAGAATGAAGATACCAAAATTCAAGAAAATGAAATATTAACTTACTTGATCAATTAGGTCCTCTACGGCAAAATAAGGTATTTTCAATCATGCAACAAAACGCTCTTAAAATCACTCCAGAAGTACACGCTAAATAGTTACCGTACTAAACACGCATTATCAGCAACCTGGCGTGTAATTTATTCTTATATTTACGGTTCATGGTCCGTGTTCAAATTCAAACAAAACGTAATTAACGTTTCAAAGTTAAGTAAATGTTTATGGATTACATGAAAAATGCCACAGGCTAAAAACGTCTGCACACGAATTTTACCGCCTGCGGATAAAAGAACGGAAAAAATTAGTTTTTGATTAACATACCTCATACGCCTTCATCTGTCTTCATTAAGTCGTATTCATTTAGATTTTTTTACCAGGACAGATTTTTGATAAAGGTATAAGGTCACTAACAAAATGCTTTATTTCAACAGCACAAAAGTACTTTTCTTGATTATGTATCCTTTTATTGCCAACCTTGTAACAGCATTTGACCGCAAAGTAGAGGCACTGTTTTTCTCTGGCAGGTGTTTTGCCTCTATCTTTTCTGTTGTTTGCCTATTGTATTTAATGCACATTTAAATTTTACACTTACCTTCATGCTTATTCATTAATTGAACTGTTGAGATATTGCATGATAATTATGGTTGTATAACTAACATAGTTGTTCCAGGCAAACTCAACAACAGATTTCTGTTAGCACGCCAAGTAACATATTATATACCAGTGTTAATTTTACAGCAGTAGTGCTTGGACCATAATTGTGAAGCCAATGTTTTTTTCTTTCAATGAGTTGAAAAAATATCCATGGGAGCAAAATATATTTAACCAAAAGTAAATGCTGCTAACTATCAGCTGTACTTGTATAAGATTGAAAACGAAAACAAGGAGGCTATGTCTGATTTGCCGCCCGTTCCAATGGCGGGTCTATGGGGGAAAAACAAGTGTTAAACAACACGAGACGTTGCAAACCAATATGAGATGTTGCATACCAAGTTTATGTGCATAGGTCAAGGTCACCAGGTCAAATATCACATGTTACAACTCGGCGGTGGTTCTCAAGATAAGACTGCTCTATTTTGTACATATAGTTTCCCTACAAAGTAGTAATTTTGGGTGTCAGAGGGCCAAATATGTAGCAAACAAAATTCCATCATGTACATCTCCTTTCTGATGTCTTGTTTTTTTCTGCATCGGTTTTATTTGGAATCTCCTTTTAAATTTTAAATACATTTACTCACACTATAGGGTATGTAATTATCGCCAAGTTTAGGGAAGAGCATATTTTTTTAATAACGCTAGATTTGAAATCTTTTCTGGGAAATACGATTATTTTGTCAAAAAATGGAACCAATATACATATGTTACGCTTTTAGATAATATTGGCAAACATTGATTAATAACTGTTGATATTAGAAATACGAGCCTGTTCTTCCAATGTGCAAGATAAAAGGCGTAAGCAAATGTTGTCTTAGCTTTTTTTAGAATTAGACAAAAATATAACAAATGGAACCTTATGAAACCCCATAATGAAGGAAACCCGCATGCATTGCCTGAAAAATTAGATTCTTTTGCGAATATTTTGTGTTATTTAAAATATATATTGCAATTAATACAATTAGAAATGTGAAGTTCTAACGGGCAGCAACTTACTACAAAGAGCGTGTTTTTCATATAAAGATTGCTTTCTTTATATAGTTTTGATACTTCTGATTTTTTTAAAACTAAATTGCGATTTAAGATAAAAGAATTTTAAGTTTATCAAATGGTGACACCTGTATCTCAATCAGTTAAAAGAAACAAGGTAATTTCAAGATTACAATTTATTATAAATATAAAAATCTAGTTGATATAGTGGATAATTTAGTAATGTTTTCATGTTGCAATGACAAAGATTTTTATTAATGACAATCTTCAATCTTCAAGCAGAATTACGTTTTTAACGAAGGATCCTTTTTATATACCAGGTGTTATCCACGAACTAGCCTGCGTTCAATTTATTTTGAAAATTTTTAAGAGATAGAGCGTCATCAATATATTTGCATGTTGGGGTTGAATTGATTTGGCCGATTTAACACGGTTCTGCATACATTTTGCTTTATTCGAATGACGAAAAAATAAATAAATAAAAAAAACAAATAATAATAATAATAAAAATCGGCAAACAATGGTGTGCAGTTTGTGTCCATTAATTGGTATACATGTATTGATTGTTTGTTAGAAAATTATACTACCAAACACAACAAATATGTTGTCTATCAGAAACATTAAGATTAATGTCAGATTAATGACAATCTCCAATCTAAAACAAAACAATCAAAACCATGATTTTAACGACGATCATTTTCATATACCAGGTGTTATCCACGAAATAATTTGCATACAATTTATTTTGAAGAAATTGTACTGAGCCCGTCCGGTGACATTTGTTAAATAAATAAGTTATGTCGTAATTTCAATATAGTATTTCGTATATTCTTAATAGTTATTTCGCATTTTCCAACATACGGAATCCTATTTTAAAAATACGAAATAACCATTGTGAATAGACAAAATTACCTGTCACCTTACGAACTCCGTAATACAAATTAGCTAATAACGAAATGAGTGGAGTGGAGTGGAGACGAGAAATGAAGTTTTACGCTAGTTCATGAATGGTGGATTCTTCAACGAACAAACTGATAAATTATCTTACATTTCAAGTGGCAGTGAAAGGGGCTGTTATTTGTAAGACCATGAGGTAAACCGTGACCGAATGAGGAATTGAATATTAACAACACACCATGGGCATGACTCTAGCAACAAAGAACATGTCACAACTGAAGAATACAAACATTACAATACCCTCAGTACAGACCTGTCGAAAGTTTAACACAGAGGTAACGAAAAGCTGCCTAATGGCCCGTAGAAGAAATACTACTGAGAGATAGATAGCCCCTGTTTCACAATCATTCCTTAACTAAGATATTCCTTAACATGCGTCTGGAAAATTAGAATTCTTGACAATTTTGTTAGATTTCAAGATATCCATGAATTTAAGGTGCCAGTTTGAAGATAATTTAAAGCTTATCGTATCTATATTCTAATTGTCTTGATTTTTAAAAAATATGTAATACAATTAAACAATGTCAAAAATTACCAGATTTAAGTTAAGTAATATCTTAGTTCAGTAATGATTGTGAAACGATTCAACTGCTAAATTGAGTCATAGCTAACGAGGAGCAAAGATGGCTGCCAATTGTGCTATAATCCATTAGCATAGTGTTACACTTTGGACAGGTCTGTACTGTACTTTAATTTTCAGAAGTTTCTAACTAATCACTAATTAATGGAACCACTGCGGTAGTTCAGTTGGTAGAGTGCTCGCTCCGTAAGTGGAAGGTCGCGGGTTCGATCCCCGACCGGGTCTGACCCAAGACTTGAAAGTGGGTAGTGACTGTTCTTTCGCCAAGCACTCGGCATTACGAAATGAAAGTCACGGTTCTTTCGGATGGGAACTTAAAATAAACGAGGTCCCGTGTCACGGTGGGCTTGGCACGCTAAAGATTCCTGCTGTATAATGCCATCAGCGCAACGCAGAGGCAAAATTTCTGCAGCTTCGCCTATAGCTGGCGAAGTCTCGATATAAGTGAAATATTCTTGACTTGGACGTTAAACACCATTACAACAACAACAACTAATTAATGGACTTCTGATATAATGAAATAAGGAATTGTGCATGCATCAAACATTATGTAGTTGACAATTACCGAGCAATCAAGAACATGGCATAACTGAAGAACGACATAAAACTCAAAGGACAAAATAACGCAATACCTAGAGTGCAAACCCGTCCGTGATAAAAAGCTAGTGACCGAAACGCTGCCGAGATAGAAAGCAATATCTAGATTGCAAACCTGTCAAAAGTTTAACACTGATCATGAGGTAATGACCGTGATATATATAGCTTGTGATCGAAACGCTGCCGAGAGATAGAAAGCAATACCTTGATTGCAAACCTGTCGAAAGTTTAACACTGATCATGAGGTAATGACCGTGATATATATAGCTTGTGATCGAAACGCTGCCGAGAGATAGAAAGCAATACCTTGATTGCAAACCTGTCGAAAGTTTAACACTGATCATGAGGTAATGACCGTGATATATATAGCTTGTGATCGAAACGCTGCCGAGAGATAGAAAGCAATACCTTGATTGCAAACCTGTCGAAAGTTTAACACTGATCATGAGGTAATGACCGTGATATATAAGCTTGTGATCGAAACGCTGCCGATAGATAAAAAGCAATATCTAGATTGCAAACCTGTCGAAAGTTTAACACTGATCATGAGGTAATGACCGTGATATATATAGCTTGTGATCGAAACGCTGCCGATAGATAAAAAGCAATATCTAGATTGCAAACCTGTCAAAAGTTTAACACTGATCATGAGGTAATGACCGTGATATATATAGCTTGTGATCGAAACGCTGCCGAGAGATAGAAAGCAATATCTAGATTGCAAACGTATCAAAAGTTTAACACTGATCATGAGTTAACTACCATGATATAGATAGCTAGTGATCGAAACGCTGCCGAGAGATAGAAAGCAATACCTAGATTGCAAACCTATCAAAAGTTTAACACTGATCATGAGATAACTACTGTAGAAACCGCTGTGGCTGTGACAGTGAAATTATCTTTATATCCATAGAAAATCAAATAAATTTGAATAAAGTTTGATATTTTTCACTTACTTGTACCTAGTCGTAACAGGAAACCTGTATGCGCATCCGCGGTTGTCATAAAGTATGTCTGTAAAAAGGAAAATGTTGGCGGTATGGGGATTTTGCACATGCGAAAATGACGATGTTTACACCGGAAGTGATGTCCTTGGTGACGTTTTACGTCATATGCACAACAGAAGCCGCCATTTGCAAGGTTTTTCAACATGTTAAATCCCCATAGCACCAACGTTTTTCCCTTTGCAGATATATTTTGGGCTAATCGCGGATGCGCATACAAATTTCCTGTTACGACTAGGTACAAGTAAGTGAAAAATACCGATCTTTGTTCAAATTTATTTGATTTTCTATGGATATAAAGAGAATTTCACTGTCACAGCCACAGTGGTTTCTACAGTACCATGATATAGATAGCTAGTGATCGAAACGCTGCCGAGAGATAGAAAGCAATACCGAGATTGCAAACCTGTCGAAAGTTTAACACTGATCATAAGAAAACTACCATGATATACATGTAGATAGCTAGTGATCAAAACGCTGCCGAGAGACGAGAGAAAGCTGCTGTTGAAAAGCTATCACGATAAAGCTAAGGAACTACAGATTCTGCACTGATTCGTTAGCGTAGTGTTAAATTTTCGACAGGCCTGTACTGTACTCTGTGGGATTTTGCATATATCCAGTAATAAATGCGCATCTGATATTATGGAATGAGGAATCGTAGATGTATCAAACAACACGCATAACAGCCATGACCCGAGCAACCAAATCATACCACAACAAATGCTATCACGATATAACTAGGCAGCTACAGATTGGACACTAATTCCTTAGCTTAGTGTTAAACTTTCGACAGGTCTGTACTGTACTTTGAGGAAGTTTATACATAACCAGTTGTAAATGGGCTTCTGATATACCGAATTGAGGAATCATGCATGTATCAAACAACGCGCAAAACGGCAATGACCCGAGCAACCAAATCATACCACAACTGAAGAATAAAGAACTACATCAAGGTCCATAATAACGCAATGACGGCTTTGTCAGTATCCGTGTCACAGATAGTTTGAATAAATAGCGAAAATGAAGGTTTGTTACCTTCCCATTTCATGACAAAATTACACGCATTTACATCAATTTAAACATGTTATTAATTAGAAAAATATAAAAAAAACATAAAAAATAAATTTATATTCAATATAGCTGTTGACAAGATGAATTAGATAATTAAATTGTCACCTTTTCCTGCACGATTTATTGGTAATCTATTATTTATAACGTATAAAAAGTCATAAAGTACAAATAATATAGTGAAAGTAAACATGCCTCAAATTTTAATGTTACATTTTTAAAACCTCACATGTTGTATTTTACGTAATTTAAATGGACATTTTACCAAGGTCTTGCTTATACGTTTTTACTCACGCACTAAAGGTAAGTTTTGGCGGACAGTACGATCGTATTAACTTTGCTGATAACCAATATTTCAACTGAATAACACATTATACAGTCTTAACAAGAACCATCAATACCAGAAAAACACTTGGCTATTATTATTATTATTATCATTATTATCATTATATATTTCTACACAAAGAATTTTCCGGGTCCCAGTTTTGAAGCATCAGGAGCGGGTACCCGGTAAAGGAGGAAGTGTAACAATTGGTGGCGGAAGTGACAACATTATTAGCAGATGAGCTAACCGAATCCCGTTGTACGGATGATATCACGTCATAATTTAAACGCAACTCAACTTAATTATACCGAGCCGATTTCTTGTACAATAGCCGATTTCAACACGACTTGCTACGCAGGATTTTAATGGGGGTTTGGCTCTTACAACGTTTGTGCAATATTTTGGAAGAATTTACGTCGAAAAATTTCCGAAAAACTGTTTTTCAGGTACAAAACCGATTATTGTTCCTCTTTTAACGACAGATGTTTAAATTGATTAGCATTTTCCAGTTTGCCTGCTAGCGATTTTCTCCGGACACTTTAATTTCCTAAACCACCCTAGCGTCCAAGATTAAGATAAAATAATATCATATAATGTAAAATCACTAGTTATCATGGTGTCACAATTTTGGTGTTTTCCGTGGACACCCTACATCACATTATTTTACATGTCAATTCAGTGATATAAAGCTTGCCTTAAAGGTTACCACAAACCACATATTTATCGCCACACGAAATGGATTTTTTTAAGAATCACGAAAATTGTATATCGTGAAAATAAATAAATTTACAGTATATATATTTCACCCATACATGACTAAGGTCATGATAAAGATTTGTATAGAAACATGAACATTTATTTTTAACAAGGTTTGACATTCACGTTATTTATTACGAATTATTATAAATAACGACTAGATCAGAGTAGAATCATAATGAGTATATATAGATTTAATCCAGTTTGGTTAGGTACAGTACGGGTCTGTCGAAAGATTAACAATTGACTTACGAATTAGAATCTATATCTATGTCACTCGGCAGTCGACCTTCGACCCCTTTTCGTGAGCTCAGTGTTAAACTTTCGACAGTTATAACTATATATGTGAAAAAGAGAAAAACTCATAATTACGCGGTTCAAAGAGTGGATTATGATGTTTTATACCCAGTCAAAATTTTCCGGAGTACCCAGAAAAAAACATCAACCTTCGGCACTTCTTCAGTCCGCGAATCGAAACAGGAAGGCGCTAAAACGTAAGAGTGTTTTAGACCACTCTTTCACCGACGCATGGGGCTTAAAGAGAGGAAAAAATTGAGAAAAAATAAACAAGAAAGATAATTCTTAAATTGTCAAGCTTTGCATCGGCAAACAATATCGACCTGTTTGACCTTTCATTAGGACTATTCATATACAGTATAGACCTGTCGAAAGTTTAACACTTTGCTAACGAATTAGCCCCGAATCGACAGCGCACCTTCGATATATCTTGACAGCTTTTCGGATACTGATTTTTATCTGTGTTGGTAGTTTAATATCACTAGTTATCCATTTCTGAAACACTCGGCAGTCGAGATTTCGTTAAGTTCTGTGTCCAACTTCTGACAGGTGTGTATTGTAAGGGGCTTCTTAAGATAAATTGGTGGTGTTAAGAAAAAATACATACACACTGCATGTGGTTATTGTGAAATGATGCATACGAAACAAATCACTTGTATTCCCTATATATAAACATATATGTCCATAATAAATATTGGCATTGTAGGTCAAGCTGACAGGTCAATGTTGTTTGCTAATCAACAATGTCCAGTTAGAACACAAAGATGAAGTCTGGTCCTACACCAAATGAACACTGGCAATATAAGGTATTTTGTCATTACCAATGCTACTTATTTCGTTGGTATGTTTTTTTTTTTTTTTTGCCGAGTTTTGTTGGTCTTTTCTAGTGGTACTTGTAAGTTGAACAACGGTGCTCGAGTGACTTAAAACGCAGATCATAAATACAGTGAAACCTGTGAATACCGGACTACCTCGGAAACCATTGAAATAAAAAGTCCGGTTTAGACAGGATTCAGGTTTTTCAGGATCCGGTTTTCACTGTAGTTGCACAAATTAAAACACCACATAAACTTGTGTTTAGATTTTCTTTGAGATTCATAAGAAAAATGTTTCGAATAGCTGAAACTTGTCTGATGCGGCGTTAAACATTCCAATAACCAACCATCTAGTACTAAGTACAGTACAGACCTGTTGAAAAATTAACACTAAGCTATCGAATTAGCGTCGAATCGGCATCAAAACATCTCGATCCCTTGTTTTTTGTTTGTTTGTTTTTTTTTTTGGTTTTTTTTTAGATTTTTTGGCAGCTGCTATATACACCAGAGCCTTTTTAGCTACTAACTATCCGAATACTTGCAGCTAAACACCGGTTATTTTCGTTAGCTCAGTGTTAAACTTTCGACAGGTCTGTACTCCACGCTTTTCAGTCGTTTTACTTTCTCTTACATTTTCCATTGTCACATTAAAATAAAAAAAATACATGTACATTTTTTCATTCATCAAATATCATGATGATAAATTTTATTTTTAGTAACATTACATCTATTTTTAACTAATCTTGACGTTAAAGTTCCATTAATAATAATAAATTGTAATAAATAACAAATAGAACAGAGAGGAATAGTAATTGCCTCAAATGTAAGTACCCATTCTTAGAACCGAACTGTTTCAATGTGGTAGGAGGTAAACTAGTACGAGTTCTGCCAAACGAACTGTCTCAATTTGATTGGAAGTAAATCAGTACGAGTTCTGTAAAACGAACTGTCTCAATTTAATTGGAAGTAAATCAGTACGAGTTCTGTAAAACGAACTGTCTCAATTTGATTGGAAGTAAATCAGTACGAGTTTTGTAAAACGAACTGTCTCAATTTGATTGGAAGTAAATCAGTACGAGTTCTGCCAAACGAACTGTCTCAATTTGATTCGAAGTAAATCAGTACGAGTTCTGTAAAACGAACTGTCTTAATTTAATTGGAAGTAAACCGTACGAGTTCAGAATAACAAACAGTTCTTGATTTAAAGCGATGGGCTTTGATTGTAATCGGATCATTGGCAAGTAAATCCATCTGAGAAACCGAGTTAATGATACTTAGTTCTTTTGCTATGTTAGTGATTATTTTTGCTAGTCGATGACTGTGTGGTCTAAGCATGCGCCTATGGATAATATCGTCTATTTCCGCCTAGGTTCGAGTCCCACTCGTGTAGTTCCTAGCGTAAGAAAGTGATTTTCTTTGTGTACTCGCGTTTCCTACTCCATCCCAAACATTACTCTCATTAACAAAAGCCTATTTGTTTTAAAATTTATGGTTTTGGGTGAAAATTAAATTTGTGGTGCTAAATTTTTTGAAAATTTGGTAAAAAAAAAAAACAAAGTAAAGATGCTTGAAAGGAACTGTGAATTTGAGGACATAAATCGGTGCTCAACTTATTTAGTGATTTCCCATGTATGACACCGTATCTATGATGGTATACTATTATTGATCGACATGTCCTGATAATTTTTGTCAAAAGAAAATCTCAGTGTCGGTAAAAAGCCACCATAACCATATCGTCTCGTTATTTAGGACCATAAGCCTCGGGGGCAACGTGTTGTTTGCATGGGATCTCCTTTTTGAACCAAATAGTTGTTCCCACTACGGTGACTTTGTTCAACGAAGCAGGCTGCTTGCAAATAAATGGTTGACCCAGGGATATTGCAATCCCTGGCTTATCAAGGCCCTCAAAAAGTTTTATGGCCGTCATCACATTATTGTTGATAAGTTTTATGTCTCTGTGTCCAGGGCTGCCCTGGATATATTTGATGTCCCATAGTTCCATGTTGCTTTAAAACAATTTTGATTACACACAGAGTGTAGCTAGCTAAACATGAGGTGCCTAACCTTCCGGATCACCCGGCCTCACTTTTCGATTCTGTTGGACACGTGTCTAACCTAACTTGTCATTTTCAAAGTTTTATACTTTGCTTCTGGATGTGATTCGGACATGGATTAGTATGTCTGGTTTTTTTTTTTTAATTTTTAAGAAACGTTAAGAGGGATTCTGGATTTTGGAAAATGAAATAATACATAACAAAATAAAACGTATTGTATTAACATTTAATGATGCTCTGAAAAACAGCATTTGATACATGCAACTGAACAATTCTGACAAATATTTAAAGCTTAGTATAAATGATTCTAACTACATCGAAAAAAACTGGACACATTTCGTCCAATGATACACTTTGTACTGCAGAACATGCCTGTCGAAAGTTTAACACTAATCCAACGAATTAGTGTCAAATAAACTGCTCATATCTACTCTCTTTCTCGTTAGTTAAACCTCGACAGCTTGTGTTGTAGCTGCTATCTATCTGTCGTGCCAGATTTTTGGTCCCTAGCTATCCATATCTCGGCAACTCGTCATCCGGGCTTCGACTTCTTTTTCTTAGCTGTTAAACCATTGACAGGTCTGTCCTGTATGCCGTTGCGTACCACGCCAATAGACATCGACAAAAATGGATGACACGTAATAAATCTAACATCTAAGTTGTTTCAAATTTAAATAATAAATATTAAAAACTACAATATGGCCAGCACATAAGTCAAATGTCAGTGTATGGTATGAAATATCAACTGGCAAGGTGTCCGCTTTACTTAGTCTTCACCTATAAAATATCAACTGGCAAGGTGTCCGCTTTACTTAGTCTTCACCTATGAAATATCAACTGGCAAGGTGTCCGCTTTACTTAGTCTTCACCTATGAAATATCAACTGGCAAGGTGTCCGCTTTACTTAGTCTGCAGGTGAAATTTTTGCCAACTCATAACCAATACACTACAGCTTTTACTAATATTTATATTCCATTTTGTTAAAACCCCACAGAAAGTAATTGATTATATTTTTTATTCACTTTTTCATATATGACTTTAGTTTGACAGCAGTTTTATGCAACAAAAATGCTTAATTACTATTGGCTACTTTCTTTCATGAATGCAGAAGACGACTGAACACGCATGGTGACGATTTGGATATGAATATAAACGAAGTAACACAGAAAATAACGAATTTATACGAAAATTTAAAACATTTGAAACCTAACGGAAAAATGAAGCATTCATTAAAATTTATGGAACTGCAGGATCTGGATTTGGATTAGTTGCTGGATCTGTATTTGACGGATTAGTGCCAGGATTTGTATTAGCAGGATCGTTAGCTGGGATTGGAATTGTTTTCGGTGGTGTTGGTTTGCATGTCCATATTTTTATCTAAAATTTAAAAAAAAATAATTATTAAAACATAAAAGATTGTCCAACCCCAAGGAATAAAATTAATAACTCAAAATAGTTTTATGAATACTTTTATACTTTTGTTGTCTGAAGGCTGACTAAAATAGAGAAAAGATTTTAAATCTTAACTCTAGGATTCCGACTTAAGGAGTTGAATAATCCGTCGAATTGTAGAAATGCATCCGCTAAATGATTTAGAAATAGAATAACACAATTTATAGCTGAAACACACTCTTTATAACAGCCAACGTAAAACAAGAACGCCAAGAAACAGACAAAAAGTTACATTTATTGAAACCAATGAAAACTAATGATAGACACTCCTCAATAAATGCAAGGTCGACCTAGAATACAATATTAATGGTCATAAGTATCAAAGTGGTATGCACATTTTATTTTACTCAGGACCTTGCCCTTCTTCAGCACCCAGCCTCACTCTTCTGGTGGAAGTTCACCTGTTTAACTTGCGGGCGTCACGGGTTTTGCTATGCTTTGGGATTTGGGTTTGGACATAAATTCTTTAATTATCAATTTCTGGTTTATTTTTACTTATAAATCTTCACACTTGTGTAGGTAATTTCATAATTGTACCTCTTTCATGTTTTTCAACTAAATGATTTTCACTTGAATTTTCCTACTTAGATGACCCTTAAGCTTGATTATACCCGGCTGGGGTTCGAACTAACGACCTCTCACTTACGAAGCGTGCAATCTACAGATTAAGGTATCGTATTGGTTATTTTTGTTTGAGTCAATGTCAGGTATAGTGTGTCAAGTTTGACATGGCCGTTTGACCTTTACTTTGAATATTAGATTGAGCCAATAGATTTTGTGAATTAGATAAGATAACGTTTTTATTATCATAAACACCCGTTAACCAGTATTACTGTTATTTATATATGTACATCAACTTTATATAGCCTCTAGATTACACAATAGAAATTACTCAATAGAAATGTATGTTTGAATATACAAATTAAAGGTCAAACGGTCAGGTCAAACTTGACGCACTATATGACATTAAACTAGAAGTACTTACTTCATCCAATTCACCGTGAAACTGGCTCTCTAATGTATTACAGCTGCCAATATGCATATCCGATAAAGGTTTTTTCAACTTGCCTGAAGAATAAGTAAAACAGGAACCATTTATACAATGTAGTTATGAATTAAACTACTTTTAAACCATTTATTTTCGTGATGTCCAAATATTCACTGTTTTCGCGGATATTATTATCCACGAATTTACATGACAATGAAAAAGTATAATATAACAAAACTACCTTAAACGGAAACCGCAGACCGCGAATTAAACCCCCCCCCCCCCCCGAAAATGATATTTTCCATAGATCCACGGAAATTGGACACCACGAAAAAATTATTTCACAATACATACAGTATAGACCTGTCGAAAGTTTAACATTAATCGTACAAATTAGTGCCGGATCACTAAGTTATCTCAGTCACTCTATATTGACAGCTGATATTTAACTCTCAGTACTAGCTTTTCAGCTGCAAGATGTCAATGTTCCTGCCTCTTCGTAGCGTGTATTTTTGAAAATAGTTCGTCTTTTAATATTGTTAAAATTAAAGTAGCGCAAGTAAGTGTATTTGATCAGTTATTTACATTAAACACAAAATATTAAATTTCAAATCATTTTCAAATCTATTTAAAATTTACATTAAATATTGGACGTATGTGCATTTAAATTTGCTGCTAGTTAAAACATGAAAATCCTAACAAACTAACTAAAGGTATGCTATCTCATGCAAAGTATTTCCTTAGCTAAAGTTTGTTTAATATATTTTGGTCCTTTTTTCAGCCCCTTGGAAATTTGAAATTGATTTCACAATACTGATGAGAAATTATATTCCGAAATGGCCGTCTAGTGCTGAGAAATTAACACTGGTACAATATTTCAATTAGTTGTTTACATTAAATACGAAATATAGAACATGACAACTATATATTATTGAACAGTAAAACCTTAATTAATCACAGCCATTTCCTTGATTAGATTTTGACATTATAAATGGATTATACATTGTTCAAGATCAATGACGTCAAAATCAATACTAAAATGTCACAATGACAGGTGATTTGGCGTAGCTAATTAGCATTCAAGTTCACTATTAATCAATAAATCGTAAAAGTGAACATTTTCATCTCCCTGAGCACCGACTATAAGGATTGCTGACCACGTGTTACGTTGGTGAATCCTATTAAAAGATTGATTGTTGAATGGGGTTTAATGTCCGAGCCAAGAATATTACAGTTATACCGAGACGCCACCAGCTTTACGTGGACTGACAGATTTTTTTACCTTCGCAGTGCGCTAACGGCAATGTGCAGAAAGGAATGTTTAACGTGCCACGCCTGCCGTGACAAAAAGCATCGGTTTATCGTTTTTAAAGTCTCTTGAGAGTGACCTCGTTTCTTTCATTTCTAAATGACTACCTTTGGACGGGGTTCAAACCCACGACATAACACATAGGGAACGATGACTTACCTGTAAGGGGTGTAGTCCTTTTAACTTGTTGACCACCTTCTGGTGTGTTTATAACCTCTAGATGTACATCATCATAATGAATTATTAAATCGTTCATTACGTCAACCTGTAAAGTTACAAGTAAATTATACAAAACTCAAGTGTGTGTGTGTGTGTGTGTGTGTGGTGTGTGTGTGTGTGTGTGTGGTGTCGAGGCCGCGGTGGCCTAATGGATAAGACGTCAATCGTCAAATCCAGGGTCTTTCACCGCTGTGAGTTTGAGTCAAGCTCAGACCAAAGTGGATTTTCCATTGTCATCGTTTTTTTACGAAAGCCTATTAAGGTCATGAATGCAAAAAAATTAAAAGGCGTAATAACGCGAAATAAAGGCGTTATAATGCGAAAAAAGGCGTTATAACGCCTTTAGAAAGGCGTAATAACGCGAATTGAAAGGCGTTATAACGCGAAATAAAGGCGTAATAATGCAAATTGAAAGGCGTAATAACGCGAAATAAAGGCGTAATAACGCGAATGGAAAGGCGTTATAACGCGAAATAAAGGCGTAATAACGCCTTTAGAAAGGCGTAATAACGCGAATTTAAAGGCGCCTTTTAATTCGCGTTATAACGTCTTTCAATTCGTGTTATTACGCCTTCCCGTAAAGGCGTTATAACGCCTTTTTTCGCATTATAATGCCTTTATTTTGCGTTATTACGCCTTTTACTTTTTTTTTATTCATGAGCTTAATAGGCTTTCGTAGTTTTTCACCGATTCACCTGGTATCAGTATAAAGGACTGGGGGAGTGGTACGCTTGTCTGCGGCGTACTGACTCTGTGAGCTAGCACGTTAAAGTTGCCCTGCGTGCTCGCTAGTACAAGGCAGACCAAACAACACACTCGCACTTCACATGCATACACAAAATTGTTCATATTAATTCATAGAGATTAATAAAATAGTTATCGTCGCGAATAGCTGAAAAATTGCTGATGCGAGGTTAAGCAACATTTAACCAACCAACCAATCAAGTGTGTGCGTGTTTATGTGTGTTTGTGTGTGTGAGAGAGAGAGAGAGAGAGAGAGAGAGAGAGAGAGAGAGAGGGGGGGGAGAAGGGGGCGGCGATAGGGTCACTGTAGAGGAAAAATGTCGGGTTTTGCCCAATTTCTAATAACTTTTATTTCTTCAAAATTACATATCCTCATATGTGTTTTGTGAAAATCAACATTTTTTTAAATTAGATAAAAAATCAATCAAAATTATTGAAATTCTATTAATTTTTATGAATGGAAAATGGCGTTGCCATGCATTTAATTTTTTTAAGTCCAAGTTTACCTAGGATTGTGAGTTTTGGAAGCCTATCAGTTCGTTTTTTCACTGGGAACTCAAGTTTTCTCCACTATTATTTCTGAACTCACCGCCTTGATATTGATTCTTGACTGGACGTGAAACTCTATATACTCCACTCCACTCTTACAATGACCCTAGTTTCACTGTTTTATTAGTTAATATTCCTTTGATTTATCTGTATCCAAAATTATCCCGGATATATCTAAAGTCCCATTTTTCATTTTTCTTTCACTCTCAATATTTATAACATGTGTGGTGGATGTAGCCAATTAAACAGGAGGGACATACCCTACTGTAGTACAAAGCCTCACTTCCCTGGTGAAATTTCACGTTTTAGCCTTGTTTTTACTTTGCTTTGGGATTGTTGTTTGGACATGGATTGGCATGGTTATTTCATCTCTCTGTATCCAGAATTATCTCGAATACATTTGACGCCCAAAAGTTCCATGTTATTATCATCCTCAATAGTGATTACAGGTGATGATTACCCATCCAGGGCACCTGGTCTCACTTGCCTTATGGAATTCGACATGTGAAAATTAATTTGCTAGTTTTCTAAGTTTTTTATTACGCCGTTTGTGATTGTTATTTGAACATGGATGTGCACACGTGTGTGTCCAATAATTTATCAAAGCATTGGCATTATTGCTGTGATGTCCTTTAATCTAAGTTTGTTTGCAAGGGTTTTTTAAATATTATTTTGTGTTTGTTATTTTTATTATTATTATTATTTTTATTATTATATGAATTGATTTGAACATGGATTGGTTTTGTTGGTTTTTTTTTTAATTTAACTTACTGTATAAGGTACTTCAACTACAGCTTCTTCGTTGTTAAAATTAACAGCCACGACCTTTATAGCTGATGGCGTCACTTCCACATGGAAAGATGGCGAGAACAGTTTACCAGTCACCTTATCTGATCGACAGTTTGATATTAAAGTCGGATTTGTACTACTGGGTTGTTGTTGTTCCGGTTTGAATTTTATTTCCATATAAACTTCATCCATATCTCTTGCATTGTATGTTGGTATAGTAAGGTGCCGAGCTTTGCCTTTTGCAGCTGATATTTTTATTGTTCCTTTCCTTGCATTTGGTAATAATCCACTAGTTCCTACCCACGCTGCCTGGGCTCCCCAATTGTCCATGGTTGAAGACCATTTACTCACTGTTGTATTAAAATTCATATATACTGTTTGTTTGCATCTTGTTCCTGTAAGAAAAAAATAAACAATGATGATTTCCGATGGCGAACATTTACTTATATCATAAAATGACCTGTTACTTTTTAAAACCAATATTTTTTAAATAAAACACGAATAAATTGTTTATTGAAGAACGATTATTTTTTTCTTTTAATAGAAAACAAAAAAGATTTGATTGTCCTAACAGCTAAAGAACAGGACTTGATAAATAAAAACTAATTAATACCCAAAATAGATCAATTATCTGGAATAAACATGGACACTCTTGGTTATGTTATTTAATTGTTGCCCTTGGAAACAGAGAAAATGCTCAAGAAGGGCAGCTCATCAGGAACAACACAAATTTTAAACAGTTTTGTAGTGCTCGCATTAGTACAATATTGGTGATAAGCATGGTGTTTCTGTATCCTTTATTCTGGAGATATTTAACATCCCATATTCAATGTACCTTCTTAACTTTGATTTCACATTTGTAGGTGTAACAAGCTCGAAGGAACTGCGTACTCTTTCGGAGAACCCGGCCTCATTTCCCTGAAGGAATTCATGTTTTTCACTTAATTCGCCAGTTGTCACTGTGATTCGAACATGAACAGATATGTTTGTGTTTGGTTATTGTTTTAAATGGCAAATTGTAACTATTCCTTGCAGTATGATGTTTAACAACAATTTAATTGTTTTGAATTTGTGTCAATAGTCAATATGCAAACTGAATAAAGCCCTATATGGTTTTCAACCAACATATATTTGGGCTTAAGTTAATTTTTATACACTAAAAATTTAAGTTTTTGTAAACGCAAAACATGTTACATAATAAATAAATAAATAAATAAATAAATAAATAAATAAATAAATAAATAAATAATAAAAAAAACAATCTTTACCCATGCATACCAGTTGAGGCGGAAGGATAAATTTTGTTATTGTAAATTGTGTATTGCAATCATGTAAACATACGCGTAGTCATGTGACCAATGGCATTCATTGCCATATGAAAGCCACTGCTTAAACTTAAGATGATAGAGAATTCACTTTTCAAATAAAAATACATTTTAACACACACCTGGTTTAGACGTGTCATATACACACACATAACATCCCTCTCCATTTGACCCCAGTCGTGTACCAGGGGGACAGTGAACTACTCTTTGGTTGTTGATATATTTATATGTGTAATCATCAATTTTGTCTATGTTACAAGCTGAAACAAAATAAAATCAACATGTTAACTTTAAATACTAATGACAATAAAAGAAAAGACAAATGAAAAAGGAAAGAAAAACCAAAAATTGAATGAACTGAAACTTTGTACTTCAAAAATTGATCCACAACCTCACTAAGTATTGACTTTATTGGAGGTGTTGATCTAGTTGGCCACTGTGAAATCAATTACCATAAACGTCTAAATTTAATAACAGTCAAAACTGCCTTAAATGCCACCTCTATATAAGGGCCACCTGCTTATAAAGGTCAGTAGAATTGTATCCCAATTGTTCTTCATTCATATTATTTTAACCTGTATATAAAGACCACCTGCCCACTAAGGTCAGTTTTACTGCTTCCTTTGGGTAGCCTTTATAGACAGGTTTGACTGTAATTAAATTATTATAAATTGATTAATTAATTAATAAATTTTTTTATTCGCATTCTTTCAATATCATCTTGTACATAAGTAACTTGATGGGGCATCAACAATTAGGAGAATTAAAAAATATTTCCCTGTTTTGATAGTTTAAAATTTGGTAATCCATAATATCTGAATTAGTTTCAAAGTGGTCAGTGTTTGATAAAGTTTAAATAACATCAGAGATTCTTTTACAAACACCAAGACGGTAAGACGGTAAGACGGTCTGTAAAAGAAAATTGCGAGCAAAGAGACAAACTTTTTCACACTGTTCCGATTGGTCTTTATTGGGACCGTCCACATACGTACAGGGAGTGAGAGGCGGCAATGTTAGCTAGCGTTTAGACCATTCAATCGCTGAGTTTCCTTGAAATGATGTGTGTTTTAAAATGTCGACATGCGACTCCAAGTACCTTTAAAATGATTTCAATTTAAAATAACGCCATGCAATTAAAATTTTTAAAAGCAACGTTTTATGTGTCCAATTTTTTGCTTCTTGTAAAATATAGTCAATATTATAATGAAAGTTGCGCTGGTAGATAAGACAGTCTACTAATCCAGGGTCTCTCATCGATACCGTCGTGAGTTCGAGTCCCACTCAGACCTCGTACAGGAAAATGAATTTTCCTTGCCGTTGGCCTTTACCGGTTCACCCGGTGTCAGTATAATGTAACTGGAGGAGTGGTACGCTTGTCTGTGGCCTACTGACTCGGTGAGCTAGCACCTTAAAGTCGCCTTGAGTGAGCGCTGACACAAGGCAGATCATACAACACACTCGTACATTCACGCATATATATTAACCCATAGAGATTAATAAAGTAGTTCTCGTCGCGAATAGCTGAAAAATTGCTGATGCGATGTTAAGCAACATTCAACTACAACCAATACTATAAAGAAATGTTCACCTAATTTCTTTGCTGTATATCCACATGGATCAGAGCAGTTTTCGTTTTTGACACATCCCTGTTGAAAAACAAACTCATATCCACTTTCACAACATAATTTGTCGGATTGTCCAGGGCTATTGGCATTACACTCGTAATACTCCCCGCAATATGCGTTAACTTTCTGAAACTGATGTCCAGCCCCTTCACGTCCACATCTTTCTACAATTAAAACAACAATTTATTTCATTAGAATATTCTATCTTGCATATTACCACTACGATACCTTATCTAGCTGAGTACTCGCCCCATATGTGGGAAGTCTTGAGTTCTTGAGTCTTGAGTTCAAAAGCCAAGGCGGGCCTGGCTGACCATGGCTTAAAAATATCGGTGACTTTTGTTTTGTCAAACACTTGACATTTAGAAATTCATTCATTCTTTATTTATTTAGTTCCTCTACATAATCAACAGAGACTTCTTTGTCTATTACGAATGAGAATATATCGGATCCTTCCAATACATCGGTTTATATAACATGTGACCTGCTTAAATAAGAGTGTATTGAATGAATCAAATAAAATCACAACCAAATTTATAATTTTGTCTTATGCCAAATAAAAATTTACATTGCCATGGTGCCATTGATTTCATTTCCAAATTGTTGATAAGAGGGTAAGTCAGAAAGTTCATAGAACAACGTATTCAGCCAAGCGTAACACATATTTTCTTTACTTATTTAGACAACACAACATTCCGCCATTTTAAACATATCAAGTTTATTTGTCACAACATATTTTTGTAATTCTCAAAAGCATTCAAAGTTGGTGACCATCAAGCAATGATGGAAAATCAAAATGTTGCGTTTAGGGCAGTAATAAAGTTCCTCAGAGTAGAGGGATCAAATGCCAAAGAAATTCACCGGCGAATGGCCGAGGTGTACGGTGACAGCGGTCCTGCCCATTCCACAGTGGCAAAATGGTCAGCTGAATTTAAACGTGGGCGCACCTCACTGAAGGATGACCCACGGTCAGGTCGGCCAGCTGATGCCATCACAAAGGAAATTGTCACGTCTGTGGAGACCCACATCATGAATGATGGCATAGCTAGGGAGTGTGACATTTCACATGAAGTGTATACATGGTTATCCACGAGCATCTTGGGATGTCAAAAGTATCCGCAAGATGGGTCCGAAACCTTAGTGTGCAGGATCGCTTTCAAAGACTCCAGTCAAGTCGGGAGGTTCTTGGGATTTATAATGATTACTCGGAGAACTTCCACTTACGTTTAGTAACTGATGATGAAACATCATTGGGAGCCAGAAATAAAAAAAGAGTCCATGCAATGGAAGCACCCTGGCTCACCCCCACCAAAGAAATCCAAAACCCAACCATCAGCTGGCAAAGTCATGGTCACTGTGTTTTGGGATTCTAAGGGTGTTCTGTTAATCAATTATAAACCTGTTGGAATCTCTATCACTGGGGCTAACTATGCTGATCTAATGAAGCAGCTGAAAGCTGCTATTAAATTAAAAAGGAGGGGAAAGTTGAGCCGAGGGGTATTGCTTCTTCACGACAATGCTCCTGTGCACAAGTCAAGGATTGCACAAGCAGCGATTCGTGAATGCAAGTTCGAACAACTTAATAACCCACCCTACAGTCCCGATTTGGCACCCAGTGATTATTTCCTACTTAGAAATTTGAAATCCCATTTATGGGGAATCAGATTTCCTGATGATGATGGACTTAAGGCTGCCACAGAGGCATGGTTTCAAAACCAAACCGAAGACTTCTTTTTCAAAGGTATAGACAGTCAGAAAGAAAAGTGGTCTAAGTGCATTGGGGTAAATGGGGACTATATTGAAAAAATAAAATAAATGGTTTGTTGCGGCAATATATACCCCGTTCTATGAACTTTTTGACCTCCCCTCGTATATATATATATATATATATATTATATTATATATATATATATATATATATATTATATATATCCTATCTACAATTCTCCTTCTATCGATGGTGTCTTAATACAAATGTAAAGTTTATTTAACTAAAATATTTCAAAAGGTTCCCTAAACGAACCAGAACTGTGAAACCCCGGTCATTGGCACAATCAAAATACAAATAGTCAATAGCACATTTACTCCTCCCAAAGGTTAGTGTTGTGAAGTTTAAGTTTCATAAAGGTCTATTTGATAGTTATCAAAAAGGTTGCGGACAAAATGTTGGCGACGGAAATTGAATAAACACTATATGTCACCTCGTTTAGGTAACAATATAATTAAGCCCCTTTTAACCCATTCAATGGACAATAAACAGTTCAACCAGCCTGAAAGGCCATCTCTATATAAGGACTATCTGCTCATAAAGGCCAGTAAAATTATATCCTGATTGTACTTTATACATATTATTTAAACATGTATATAAATACCACCTGCCCATTAAGACCCCTTTTACTGGGTGGCCTTTATGGACAGGTCTGACTGTAGTTCTTACCTGCATCAGTGGCTTGGCATTCATTTACACATCCCTTCTTTTCCACACATCCTTGACCCTCTACAAAAACCTGGGTTTCTGGACAACAGTGGCCTTCTGAGATTCCATTTTTACATTCCCAATAAGCGCCATCACACTTCGGGAAGTAATAGGGATTAGCATTTGAATACACTTTAGTTTCTGGAAAGAGCTTGCATCGATCTAAAACAAATTTAAAATATTAGGTAAGTGATTTTACTTTTGAATTCTGAAAATCAAAGGGAGATATTTAACTATTCAAATAAAAACGACAAAATTTAGTTTGAAACAAAATTGATCACGTTTAATAAGTCAGAAAAAAATCTGTGTCAATTCATGCATCAGACACGTAGTTTATCAGCTAAGTGCCTTATAAAGATTTTGGGGATTAAATGATTGCAGAGGCAGTAACAGATTGCAAGCTCAGTGTGTGTGTGTGTGTGTGTGTGTGTGTGTGTGTGTGTGTGAGAGAGAGAGAATTATTTTGTGTATGTCAGAGAGAGAGAGAGAGAGAGAGAGAGAGAGAGAGAGAGGTTACAGATTGCAAGCTCAGTGTGTGTATGCGTGAGAGAGAGTAAATTATTTTGTGTATGTCAGAGAGAGAGAGAGAGAGAGTTCAGATTGCAAGCTCAGTGTTTGTGTGTGTGTCTGTGTGTGTGTGAGAGAGAGAGAGAGAGAGAAAGAGAGGGGTGTAAAGATTGCAAACTCAGTGTGTGTGTGTGTGTGTGTGTGTGTGTGTGTGTGTGTGTGTGTGTGAGAGAGAGAGAGAGAGAGAGAGTAAATTATTTTGAGAGGAGGGTAAGACTTACCAGACATACAGTCGGCAGACCTGACATAATCACAGACACCTGTTGCATTATTGTAGTGTAATCCAAATGAACATTGTCTAACAAAGCCATACCAGACTCCCGATTGTTTGAAGCAATCATTGTAATATCTGCAGTCGCCTTCCAGGGCAGTAAGACATGAAGTTTTGTCGCCACACAGCGCTTTACATGTTTCTAACAAAATAATATTTATAATATTTTATTAAAACAGTTCTCTGCAAAATGCTTAAAGATCAGAATCGCATCAAATAAGGTTATCAAAAAGCCTAACATGTAGACTAGTCTAATTAGTTTAATTATGAGGTTAGTTGAGTCGGTCAGTGTGAAATCTTCAATGAGCATGGGGATATTTGATATAAGTAACGGATAACCTCTATATAATTAAAATTAATTAAATACAAAAACATCGGCTCATACATGTCCACATCTCAATTCAAAAGGAAAGTAAAAATTTTGACAACTGGCAAATTAATTAAACACGTCAACTTCTACCAGGGAATTGAATTCGATTGATCCGGAAGGGTATACAATTCATTTCTAGCTAACTGCATCCACCACTTCTGGAACTGAATATAATATCTTAAGAAAAAACCAAAATGATTATAGGTGGCTTAAAGCTTTTCGCAACAAGACAGAAGTGTATGTAACATTAATATTTTACTTTGGTTTATGTGTGTTTTTCATTTGTATTCATATAACCACTGCTGTAGCTCAGGTGGTAAAGTGCTCGCTCTGTAAGTGGGATGTCGTGGGTTCGAACTCCGACCGGATTTGACCCAAGACTTAAACATGGGTAATAATTTTCTTTTGCCAAACACGTGGTATTACGAAATGAAAGTCACGGTTCTATCGGATGGGAACTTAAAATAAACGAGGTTCCGTATCACGGTAGTCTTGGTACGCTAAAGAATGCCATCAACACACAAGCAACATTTCTGCACCATCGCATATAGCTGGCGACGTCTCGATATAAGTGAAATATTTTTGACTTGGACGTTATACACCATCACTCAACCCATTAGTATTCATAAACAAGTTAATATTGATCATATTTTATGTGAATTTTAAAATACTAGCATTGTAGCTTACAAAAAAAATCAAGTCAATAATAAACTGTCATTATATCTATGGTAATACATACCGGGTAGGATTTTATTTTGAACTTTTATCATCGTGCCACCTAAAATATAAAAATATTGTAAATTTCATTCAGAATTTTAAAATAAAAAATATTCATAAATCGAACATCCATCATGACTTCATCACCATGCATAGTTGTTTTCTATGGTTTTAATAGCACTAAATTTTTTTCATTATTGGATTCGGTGTTAATATTGGTACATTTCGTTGTAATACACACACCACACACACACACACTCTCTCTCTCTCTCTCTCTCTCTCTCTCTCTCTCTCTCCTCTCTCTCTCTCCATGATCGACATTGGTATTGGTATTGGTTGGGTTGCAATATATATACGGTCATATAGCATTGCAGAGCTATCTTATTGGTCCAGAATCAATATACAATTTTACTTTCAAATTATACAAAAATGGTTAAACACCCACCTTGTGCGTTTATTCCTGTGACACAACATAAGATTGAGATCAGTAAAAATTCCTTGATTTTTTTCATGATTATCTGCAATAAATAAAAAAAGTCGATATGTTTAATGTTTTACTGATACAATCAAATCTGTCTATAAAGGCCACCCAAGGTAACCAGTAAAAGTGGTCTTTATGGACAGGTGGCCTTTACACATCGGTTCAACTAATATGAATTTTACACTATGTTCTATTTACCTCAAAATTATTGCAAATTTAAGTTACATGTTATTTGCAGAGTAAGGGTACCTTAAGTCCTGGATATAATAATTTTTTGTATTCAGTGATCTTTAAGTTCCGTTTTTACAGTGTGTCATCATAAGAACAATTCTTCTTGACTTTATAAGCAGGTGATCCTTATATAGATATGGTCAGGTTGGACTGTATTGTGTTTCGAGTACTTGGACTGTATTGTGTTTCGAGTACTTGGACTGTATGGCGTTTCGAGTACTTGGACTGTATTGTGTTTCGAGTACTTGGACTGTATTGTGTTTCGAGTACTTGGACTGTATGGCGTTTCGAGTACTTGGACTGTATGGCGTTTCGAGTACTTGGACTGTATGGCGTTTCGAGTACTTGGACTGTATTGTGTTTCGAGTACTTGGACTGTATGGCGTTTCGAGTACTTGGACTGTATTGTGTTTCGAGTACTTGGACTGTATTGTGTTTCGAGTACTTGGACTGTATTGTGTTTCGAGTACTTGGACTGTATTGTGTTTCGAGTACTTGGACTGTATTTTTGTGTTTCGAGTACTTGGACTGTATTGTGTTTCGAGTACTTGGACTGTATTGTGTTTCGAGTACTTGGACTGTATTGTGTTTCGAGTACTTGGACTGTATTGTGTTTCGAGTACTTGGACTGTATGGCGTTTCGAGTACTTGGACTGTATTGTGTTTCGAGTACTTGGACTGTATTGTGTTTCGAGTACTTGGACTGTATTGTGTTTCGAGTACTTGGACTGTATGGCGTTTCGAGTACTTGGACTGTATTGTGTTTCGAGTACTTGGACTGTATGGCGTTTCGAGTACAAGTACAGTACAGACCTACCGAAAGTTAAACTACGAAAAGAAATCACAGTTCAGCTGCCGAGTGGTCGAAATGTGGATAGCCAATTACAATTTGCAAAAAGTAAGATAGTGAATGCTGAAAAGCTGTTACAATAAGGGTCGAGATTAGCAGTTAATTTTCGTTAACGTATTGTAAAACTTTAGACAGGTCTATCCTTCATAAAGTAGTGTGCAATAATAGTGATATTCCGAATAACGAATATACAGTCCAACCTGCCTTAAAGGCCACCTCTATATAAGGGCCACCTGCTTATAAAGGGCAGTAACATTATATCCAAATTGTTCTTTATTCATTTTATTTGAACCTGTATATAAAGGCCACCTGCCTATAAAGGCCGCTTTTACCGATTCCCTTTGATGGCCTTTATAGACAGGTTTGATGTACTTCTAAGCAAGTTTTTACATATAAATCAAACACTGCAAAAATCAGGAGCCGCATATTATAGATACAAATTAAACATAAAAAAACGAAAATAACAGATGAAAATCCATGATCCTAACTAACATCACGATAGATAATGTGAAACTTATCGCTTTTAATTAAGCACTGCAAGGCCAGGAGCCAAAATATTACAGATAGAGAAAATAGATTAAAGAAAATAATGGATTAAAATCCATGACCTTAAGTAACATAAAACATATAACACCAATAAAAGCTTTTTCTGAAAGAAACGTGTCAAAAAGTTAGAAACAATCACCAAATTATGTAAATGTTATTAGGGCTTATATCATGTATATTGTAATTGATAAATCAAAGCACGACAAGTGCTGAAATCATTGATGCGGTAAAAGTACAGGTGTAACGGAATTATGTTTCATTGTGTAAAAAGTTCCAGGTAACATTAAATCAATAGTTTGAAATCCTTGACGCAAGGAAAGTACACAGAGTACAGGTGTAAACTGAATTTTGTTCCGTCGTGGAAAAGGTTCAAGGTTAGTGATTTTGAAATCATTGACGTAAGAACAGTGTAAAAGTATATATGGGCGCCGAAATTTGTTTGGTCGTGAAAAAGTTCCTGGTAAAATAGAGTCACTGGTGATTTTGCAATCATTGGCACAAGAAAAGTACAGGTGTTTACGAATTTTTTCCGTCGGGACAAAAATTCTAGGTAACATGTGGAGTCCCTGGATATTTTGAAACCATTGATGCAAATAAAGTACATACAGTGCAGACCCATCGAAAGTAAAGCATTAGCTACACCTCGGCAGTTTTTGACAGCTGTTATCTATATCTCGGCGTCATTAGGTATCCATATCTCGGTCACTAAGTAGCCGCGCTCAGGATCATTTTTGTTTGCTATTAAACTTTTGAGAGGTGGTCTGTAATGTAGAGAACATGTGTAAACGGAATTCTGTTCCTTTGTAAAAAAAAGTTCCGGATAACATAATATCCCTAGCGATTTTGAATGCAGTATGTAAACAATGTAAAAACCACTAGTGACTTTATTCCATTTGTAACTAAAAATCACTGGAGGCAACTATCCATTGGAACAATTTCACTCGCGGAACAAATGCTCTGTTACACAGAAACATTTATATTTGAGCTCACTTTCGGCGGGTGTAGCTTGCTAAACAGGAGTTGCTTATCCCTTCCAGAGCACCCAGTCTCACTTCCCTGGTGGAAGTTCACGTGTCTAACCTAACTTGTCAGTTCCAAAGTTTTTACTTTGCTTCTGGATTGTGATTCGGTCTTGGATTAGTATGTTTGTTTTTGATTATTTGCTTTAGGATTGTGATTCGGACAAGTATGAATATGTCTGTTGTGACTTCACATAGATGGGCAATTCATTAAACACAAATGCCAAAATTTGGTGTAACAAAAGAATTTTTTATCACGGATAGACACTAGAACCGTTGAAGTAGAGTGGTTTCGTAAAGTAAATAGAGTTACTCAAACCTATCTATGGTTACATACACCACAGTAAATACTTAAACCGTGCAACATTTAATTTAGAATTATTCAAGGACTTTAAACAGTGAAAGGTCACCAAGTACAGTCAATATCCTAAATTGCTAGTTTCGAAGGATAACTAAAAATAACCATAAACCATTGATAAATTAGATTATTAGTGTCATTCGATAGTGCTTGGACCTCATCACTGGGCACCATTTATACATCCAAAATCAGTTTTGCAATTAGTGTTCCCATCTACCACTAAATCAGAAAAGTAGGAAGCTGAAAAACAGTCGCGAATGAAAATATGATGTGTAAAAGCAGATCTTAATTTACTGTGTTACATGTTCAATCTGCAATGTGATTTACATTTGACAAACCAAACGGGAAATGCAGAAACAGCGCATGTAGTTATGTTATTCCACATGTAAGTTACATAACTAAACCATTGATAATAATACAAAAGATGATCTGCAAAAGCCCACAACAAACAAGTGAGTTGAACTACTGAAGCATGGAAATGCTACTGTTTATTTTAAATGGCCACAACATTTTCCTTTTATTTTTCCAACTGAAAAACAGGAAACAATTCTCTATCGCTTTACTTAAAGGTTAAAGGTTATTAGTTATTAGGTAAAGCTGTATGTATAAAGTATTTCCCGCCAAATAGTCAGTATTTATTTAGTAGGCGGGCATTTAAATAGCGAGTTGTACTAATACTGAGTGTACCAGTCAAAAGTTGTAGGGTAACACCAAGGATTTAAAAAACGTTCGGACGTGATTCAAAATCGAGACCTGTTGCCTCGGTGCACGCTCAAAATTCTAAGAAAAACAATTTAAAAGGCAAACTCGAAAAAGAACACCAATACGTGGGCAATCTTAAGATTAAATGGCTTAAAAATATAAAACATCTAGTGTACCTTGTCTACGTCATATTTATTGTAAAATGTTAACCAAAACAACGCATCACTATTGACCAAAAGAACGAACTCATTTTTAGAAAAAAATCAAAACCGCCATTCCCACTAACCGCGACAAGGTGATGAAACAAAACCCACCGTTGTTCTCTATATGATACAATAGAACATCGGTAACTGACCATAATAAAAATATATACATACCTTTTGACTGTATGATAAACTAACAAAATGCCGGATTTCAAAGTAAATCTAATTTTCACGCGTATGATGGTTTTATGATCCTGTGCAGTTGACGCGTGTCGTGTCCGTCATGAATGAATTAACTTTTTTTGGTAAACGGTATACCGCTCTAGGCAAAACTGTAATGACACTGTATGACGAAGAGTACTTGCGTAATTTGCATAAAATATGGAGTTTAGTACGCAGGCAACTTGAAAATCTACATGATACGAATATTAAAATTTCGTAAAAGATGCGTTCGTTTAACACTATATTTACCGAATGACACCTACGCTTCGATTTAAATGCGGAATTATTTGTTCATTGTTTGTTATAAAGGTGTTTTGTTTTTAAATATGTGTGTTTGGAATCCTTTCAACGATGAGAAGTTTTTTTTCGTAAATAAAATATCTTTAGTGGAATATTTTCACGCATATTTGTTTGTTTATTTATTTATTTTTCTCACAAACTTACGATTTCTAGAATTTGTCGGAAAAAGGTGTCTTGAGTTAGTTATACTTGTTTATGCGATACCAGAAATTAAAATTCACTGAAAAACGTATCTAAGTTTCATCCAACGACATTGATTTTAACCTAAAGCACTTTCCTTGCTTAGAAAAATACAGACAAAAAATGATTTAGAAAATAAATCAAACTGGTCCTCAATGTGTGACCAAATTTTGCAATATACCAATTATGCATTTTTGTCGAATTTTCACTAATGCAACTTATATTTAATTAAATGATAGAAACATATCTCCATCTAAAGTAACTTTGAACATCTTGTTATGTGGGCGAATACGCAATTAATGAAGCAATTTAAAGAAAAAATGTATGATGAATTAGTTACAACGTGATCAATTTCATATATTACACAGGTCGTGACGAATTTTTTATGTGTGGAAATTAAAATGTTTGATTCTGAATAATGTTCTTACATGTATACTTATACAAAGGCTATATTTAGAATCAAACTTCTTGTGGGCGGCGAAATGTTGTTTAACAATATAGTAGGCGTTTTGGTACTAATAATCATAATGATAGGGCAAATAGTACACAGTGTAGGTATAGGCAGAGAGGAAGAAAGAGAGGAGTTGATAGAATAATACAGTTTTACGCCTCAGACAAACCTTTTTTCCCCACTTATATCAGGGCAGTAAGTTCTGGTAAGGAAAGGAAACCAACGTTCATTCGGCAAGTGAACTGACAAGCTTTCTCACATTAGGAACTACTCCAAGGGGAACTTAGGCAATAAGAAGTGCTGTAATCCGTAAGCACACGCTGTAGACAAGCCGGCCATCGAGGCTATTGAGAGTGAAAGAGCTTCAAACAAAATCCTTAAAAATATAATAATTTTAAACTACTTAACATATCATATAAATCGTTCACATAAGCCTCTTAATATTTATCATTTAGATTGTTTCATTCCACTACACTCAATTCTTTCATTTTCAATTTTGATTTTACATTTTGCGGGTGAAGCTAGGTAGACCGGAGGCGCTAAGCCTTCCAGAGCACCGGTCTAACTTTTCTGAATTCGAAGGTAGTTTGCGGATTAAACTTAACTTGGCAGTTCTGACCAGTATGTTTGTGTTTGCTATAAACATTTACGATAATTTGAATCCCGATCTACAAAACAGTTGATCAAGCACATACAACAATGATTACAGTGATAGCTTTTACTCGAAACGGTGTTATGTTTATATCAATATTTTATTATTTTCCCTACATAATGAAAAAAAAGATTAAAAATTGAAATTAAATGTGTATTTATGCCCCAATCAAATAAAAAAGTTTATATCAAGACATCATTAGCTGAGACAACAGAGAACGTTGCATAACTAAACTGTTTGGGCAATAAATGGATGTTCTTTATCATTTTTCATCTTTGAATATCAAAATATATTGCACCTTTTAACTTTTGACATGACAGAACACTATTTAAACTAGAATCACAAAAATACCCCCCCCCGCTCCCAAAAATCCATCGGATCAAATTTTTAAATAGGAGGTGCACATCTGCATTATATCACAAAGATTGTGTGAAAGTTTCATGAAAATCAATTGAAGGGTTTAGGAGGAGTTGCGGATAAGAGATAGGTACCCTAAGGTGTAACGGAAGGAGACACGGACACCTCTATCATTATATAACCCCCCCCCCCCCCCCACTTTTAAGCGGGGGGTATAAAAACCAGAATACATATGTTTGTGAATTTGTTTCTGAATATTCAATAACCGACCCACGTTCAAGATTACGAAGCCTCTCGTCGACTTGGTTCAAATTCCACTCAAAAATGAGGAAGTTTGTTAAAGTCTATGATTTTCTCTCCTGGCATTTTGATTTCCTTCCAGAACGATCCGCCTCGATATAAACGAAGCCCTAAAACAACATTTCTCTCTGTGAGTTCTCTGCCAATTTATTAGCCAACAATACTTTATAAACGATTACCAGCTGGGATCGAAGTGGGATGATATAATGAAAGTTTACACCTTTCTCTAATATCTTTCACTTATATAGAGGCAGTATTTCATTGATAGTGGAGAAAATTAACCAGAGTGTCTGGAGAAAACCACCGACCTTCTTCGAACGAACAGACAAACTAGCTCACATTAAGATCTGTTCTGAATGGGATTTGAATCTAGACCGCTTTAGTCCACTTGTCCACCGATCAGTAGCTGGGATGTAGACATTGTCTATATACTTACGGTAGGAGAACGTTAACGCTGGTAATTTCAAATCAGAAAGGCATATTGTTCTGTTGTCCATAGTTTTAAATATATATGTTTATGTTAAAATGATTCATGTACAGGTATGAGTGTTCAACTCATTTGTCATTGGCTTTGAAGTGGGCAAGAACAGAAGATAGATGACTTTGGAAATGCAAAATATTACTATCTATAATATTATAAAACAGCTTGATTGAGGATAAAATAGAACAAAGAACAATGAATCAGAACGTTTTTCACCAAAGACACATCATCTTTTTATGAATCAGAATGTGCATTTTGACTGTTTTTATTTGTTTCAAATCATTATTTCAAAGATTTTATTTTCGCAGTTAAAAGCTTTTGTTAATGAACTATGTCGAGTAAAAAAGTAAAGAATTTATATATGTTTGAATAAATAAATATCAATGCGTCAAATTTTAACATCAAATAAATCAGTAAAATCATGTGTCCTGGCCTCAGTTTCACAATCATTTCTTAAATGGCATTTTCCCTAACTCAAATCTGACAAATTTGAAATTTGAATAATTTGTTATTACATAAGATATTCGTGGATTTAAGGTTTCATATATTATAGATCATTCTAACCGTAATATATATATATATATATATATATATATATATATATATATATATATATATATATATTAGTTGCAACTTTTAACTTACAATAGTCAATACCATTAAATACTGTCAAATTTTACCAGATATAAGTTTAGGAAAATCTTAAGGAAGAATGATTGTGAATTATTGTGGAACTGGAACCAGTTTTAAGTGGTCAATTATCAAATTTGAGCCTCAAAGTAATATGCGTATGTCAGTTTCTCAAAAATTATTTCACTATTCACTTAAAAGTTCATCAAAGCGCCATTGCCTTAATGTGAGCAGGTTGAAGGAAGACATTGTAAAGCAGGGTAAATGAAATCCATGCAAGTTTAAATATAGAATGATTAACTAATGTATCATGTATAAAATATATTCTGAAAATAACATATTCATAGAACATATATCATGTTCCTTTCATTTTCAATTACACTCGTGGCGGTTGTAGCTAGCTAAACAGGAGGTGCTTACCCTTCCAGAGCACACGGCTTTATTCCCCTTGTGGAAGTTCGCGTATTTAACCTAATTTGCCAGCTTCAAAGTTTTTACTTTGTTTTAGTATTTTTGGTTTGAACATGCATTGGTATAGGTAAACAACTTTGATCTGTCTATTTGACCTTTAATTTAAATATTTATTATGGATGGCGATTTCTATATAGGAACACACGGGTATATTTTGTATACCAATAAGAACACTTGTGTACATAGTATCAACTACGAATCCTACTACTACCTATGTATATGATGGACTCTTCTTTATGAATAAATTTGTATTCCCAATGAAAGGCCAAACGGACAGTTGAATGTTGTTTGCCTATATTTTTATGTTTGATTTGTAAAAAAGTGTTGTTTTCCTTCTACGTTACTGATTCATAAAAATATACCATTTCCTAGATTAATATATTTTGACAGCAAGTTTGTTTTGATTGTAAAAGTATTTTATTATTAGTCAAATCCTTTTGTCAATATAGTTGAATGGACTATTGTATTCCAGTATATTCTTTTTGTATCGACATATCTTCTACATGATTGATTAGGCAAATGATTAATTGGTGAACTGGGAAAGCTACGAATTTATATGTCGTTACACACTTAACAAAGCAATAAATAGTCCAAATTATTTCACTTATATGTATATGACTGCGACTTGGAAAATGGGTCCAGTTGCGCTCTGACGCCAAATTGACAAATTGGACAGAAAGTTTGACGCCTATGAAATTTATGAAACTTTATCAAGCAATCAACTTGACGGGCACATTTATTGAGCTGATGCTTCAGGTGTATTTGTATTAAAACATACACATTTTAGGAAGCCAGTTGCTTAGGGTGAAGGAATCCAGAAAAACTACTAGTCATCTTCAAGAGAACTGAAATGATGTTCTTGGTGACGTTTTACGTCATGTTCGAAAATCCGCCATTTTCCTGGTTTTTAAGACATGTTAAATCCCCATTGTGCCAACGTTTTATCATGTCTAGATATAGTCTAGGCTAATCGCGGATGCGCAAATAAATTTCCTGTTACGACTATGTACTAGTAAGTGAAAAATATCAATATTTATTCAGGTTTATTCGATTTTCTATCGAAATAGGTTCCAGCAGTGAAATGACCACAGTGATAAGATGTTTTATTTGCCTCTGGGCAGGAACCAACAAAAATATATAATGCAATAAGGAATCTTTCAAAATAAATAAATGCTAAATATATATTATTTATTCTACAAAAATACAAAAAAAACTAATTTCAAGTAGGTCAATAATGCTATTAATAAGGTGGTTAATTTTATACATGCTCTTGATTTCAGAAATGTCGGCTACAATTCAATTCTTATTGATAATTTTATATACCATTTCATCGAACAATCGAGTCATTAGGCATATAAGAAAACCAATTTGCAAATTACGCAAACGCTTTCACTTTTCGGTGCTGCTCCTTATTAGGTAACACGGTGCAGCACGTCATGACATATTGAAGACATGCGTCTTTTTTTCTGTAGCAATTCTAAATAACTTTAGGCAAACATCCAGTGTATACTTTTATCTGAAATGGTAAGAGCAATTATTAAAAATATTTTATCGTTTTTGTAGCATATATGAGGGTTGTTCGATATGTAATATGTATTGTACGTTCTCTCAAAAGCATTTGACTCAAATAGTGAATTGACCATTACATTCCTTCAAAGTATTCTCCGCGGTTTGAAATACATAATTTCAATCTCTGAATCTATTTCTGAAATGCTTGACAGTACCTCTGAGGCACTGACTGATGGCTGAGGCAACGACGTTTTACGTTCGGAAAATAGTATAAGTCGACGGACGTATTGTGGGTGTGAGAAGCCGACAACCTTCTCTGACTTCAAACATTGCTTAAGATGTATTTGATAGAGCATTATGATGAAGTAGATGAACAATCTTAAATACTGACACAAGGAGTTGTTTAAGATAGTTTTTTTTAATAACTTTTTAGTATAATATCTCGTTAAAACCGACATTTTGCCCTTGAATTTCTATGGCTATACCATGTATACTATCACATTAAAAGAGTATGCAATAAAAACCATTTTTGTGTTTATGCTTCTTTTGACAACTACAAACTTTCTACCATGTTTTTTTTTTTTTTTTTTTTTTGTTTCCTATTTTTCTCACTGGTTCGAAATATTGAACCCATTTTTCGTCACAGCAACAATATTTGCAAGTTGTCTTTGATTGGATTTTGGAAACATTTTGAGCTATTGCTAACTAGTTTGTACTATAAGCCGGTTTAGGTCATCTGTCAATAATTGTAGAATCCGTCCTTCGTATTTTCAAAATACGCTTGAAAATGAAATGTAACCGCGGTAGCAATATGTCAACTATGGCAATATTACGAATCGTGTATATGCCATCTGTTCTAGCCAGATTTTGCTGCAACTTTGACGGACTCTGTGCCAGCCAGAAATTTCTGTTTGCACCTGCGAACTGTCTAATAAGATACCTAATCGCATCTATAAACCCTCCCGATTCAGTGAAAAAATTATATTACTTTTATATAGGCTCTAATTTATTATCTGTTCGTTGCGGACCATTTTTACTACAGTTATTAACGACTGGCTCTATTGAAATGGCTATAATTTTAAACTATATGGAGCTGTAAACACGTATTGAAAAGGTATCGTTTAGAGCTATTCAGTGGTATCATCATCGACGAAATCATGCAAAGCGTCATAATACTGTGGTAGAATACGCATTAAATATCGAACAGCCCTCGCACTAAGCAGTTTGATGTCCTTGAAGTCCTGAATGTAGTCTGCCAACAAGGACTCTAGGGCTTTAGTCTGCCAACAAGGACTCTAGGGCTTTAGTCTGCCAACAAGGACTCTAGGGCTTTAGTCTGCCAACAAGGACTCTAGGGCTTTAGTCTGCCAACAAGGACTCTAGGGCTTTAGTCTGCCAACAAGGACTCTAGGGCTTTAGTATGTCAACAAGAACGTGAGGGTGAGAGGCTGTAGACTGACAACAAAATGTGTAAGTAGGGGTCATAATCTTCCAATAAAAATGATAACAGTGTCTTGTCTGCAAACACGAACGTGTAGGTGGTTCTGTATTCTATCAACGAAACAATGTACGTGGGGGCTATTGTCTACCAGCAAAATCTTGGAACTCAAGAGCTCTCTCAAAAGATTGTATAGATGCAGGATAAAAATGAATAGTAAGGTTACTCCAGTCTGCTAACAAAGACATGTCAGTTGGTACTTTTGTCGACAGACATGGATGTGCAGGTGGGAGCCTTAGTCTCCCAATAATAACATATAGATGGGCGTTAAAATGGACATTTTTCTGAAGTATAAAGGAAGGAAAAAAGAAATTACAAATGTTATTAAGATAAATGCCAGTTTAAAGTTTATCTAACAATAAACAGTTTGAATTTGAAATTCCTCAAATGCTAATGTATACTCTCTCATAAGCTAAATTTGGTAAAATAAATTTTGGTCCTTTTGGGTATCATTTCAATATCCTGAAAACAATTTTGGTTTCATAGTTATAGTCTAAGCTGCTGTAAAATCAAAACTGGTATAATATGTAGTAATGAAGAAAAGAACTTACGTCATCCATCTGACCACGGAAATAAGTGTTGAGATTGTTCCCGTTCCTATCAACTAGTCCTGAACATCCACCAATACTGAGACTGGACACAGGTGGTCGTAATCGTCCTAAAATAATTTACAACATTAATTGCATGTGAGGCTATCGAATAACTTTTTACTAAATGCCTTTTACTTAAAATAATCGTTATACTACTTTTTGAGAATTAAATGGATAATCGTTATACTACTTTTTGAGAATTAAATCGAGTTGCTAAAATTGCACAGGTACTCGGTAGCCTGGTGGTATAAAGCTCTGGCTTACGCACCACAGTCAAATCACCGTTATAGTGTTAGAAATGTGTTCAGTTCGACTCTCAGAAATCGGTAATTTTTCTTGGGGTACTCTGGCTGCCTTCACCGTCGTCAAACTGACTACTTCGGTATAAGTTAGATAATCTTGACGGACATAAAACACTATTAAATAAATAAATAAATAAATAAATAAATAACCTTTCAGGATGATCTGATTATCATAGCCTTTTCTTTGATCTTTAATTTCAGGAGTTAGTTTTCCCTTTAATTCTTGTCCATCAAATATCACATTCAATCGATTCCACTGGTTTGCCTGAAATATTTATGCATGTGTCCATTTACACAAATAGTTACAATACAAACACTTATTTAAAAATGCTTTAATTGAAGCCAAACAGTCAAAATGTAACAAAACATCTTACCTGCGTTGTATTTCAAGCTGTACCAATACATAATAGAAACCACTATCAGACATAGGGAATCATCTGGAGAATTAATCATTACTTCAAAGTATATATCGTGATTTGGTACAGCGAAATCGCAAAGAAAACATTGTTTATTATCTCTCTTTTCCATGTACTATGCAAAATACTAGTAGTTCCTTAGTTTGTAGGGATAAAACCTCCCCATTTTGCTTTTTACTCGTGTCGAAAATATTGTAGAAAATGCAGGTGTTAATACCTAAGCTGAAATTAGAATTTTTGGTGCAGTTGAGATACTGTGTGTTTGTGCTGGCATTTGTGACAGTGCAGACATTAATTGCGTGTAATAATTTTTTTCGAGAAAAAGTAAGAACATTTATCAGAAGGAAGGTGCGATTTTGCATTTCGTTTTCCTTGTTGCAATGCGGTCCAGGTTTTATTGCAATGTAAGCCTATCGAGTTGGTTTTGACGACAAAATAGGGGAAGAGTGTGAATCTTACAAATGAACAGAGAATCTGGCACCACTTTTGCGAAGTAACCAGAAAAGTCAATTACAGTTCCATGAAATACATTTTTTAATTCTATGCAATGTTCATTTATTGTAAATTACAAGTATTATAAGTATAGTTCGTCAAGTTTGACCCTGCCGCTTGATTTAATTTGAATACTAATCAGGAACGAACGATTAAAAATAAATGTCGCTAATGACAGTAGATATGCATTAAATGATCCGTATAACCGATGACCGTGTGGTAAGGTATACTGTCTCAAAATTTATATTGCGAACGTTCACGGTTAAGATCAGGCGTTAGAGCCGTTTTTTTACTTGTACTTTTACGTTTCTATGCACTTTGTATTCGGTAAATGGAAGTTTATACATTTTTGGAGTTTTATTCAATTAGATTACACACGTGGCAGGTATAGCTAGCTAACAGGAGGTGCTTACCTTTCCGGAGCACCCGGCCTCACTTCCCTGGTGAAAGTTCACGTGTCTAACCTGACTTGTCGGTTCCAAAGTTTTCACTTTGCTTCTGGATTGTGATTCGGACATGGATTTGTACGTTTGTTTTTTATATTTTTATTATATTTTTTTCTTTAGGTGTATGCACTTTTCTTTCAAAATTTTTAATTAATTATTAATATTTAGCATAATAATTCTAGCACCATTCGACCATTTAGATATTTGATTGCGTATTCTCTGACACACGTTTTCAATTATAAATTCTAAACGTTCAGTATACAGTCTACAAACTAACTTACCTGATACGGAAGTTCAAATACACCGGAGTTACCGTTCGTGGTTAACCCGGATATAATGACCACCTGATTCAGTCTGTTCAACACGATTTGGAGTGACGGTGTGGCCTGTTTTGTATTTTCATTTGTTTTACAATTAGACATCAGTACTTGGAATAATGCCCCTCCATTGATATTGCTGTCTGGTTTGAATTTGAAATCCACTAACACTTTCTCCAGATCTGACCCGTGATCAAAGAAAGGAACCTCAATGTGGGAGTCGTTTTTAAAGTGACCAACTCCAAGTTCAAATCTGTCCTCAAGTCCAAAGTAACTGACATATGGTGATCCCAGTTTATTTTCTGAAAAACTTAAATCAACTTTCGGCCTGCATTCTAAAATATAAATAATAGACTGTTATTCCTCGGCTCCTTATTTTATCCTGCACCTGGATAATCAAAGCCCTGATAGGTTTACATAATGTTGAAATAAAATTCTATACAACTGAATTATGTTACTAAACATTCTGAAGGTAAATCGATTCTGGTCAAATAAGGAAAATTTACCTGTTCAAAACACCTTTAGCAAACGAACGATTTAAACACAAAATACAAATTTTCATTTCCATTTCTATTTAATTAGCTAATACTAGTATACAAAACTCCAAGGACCTACGAACAACCGAAAACTGGTTGCTTCATGTTGTCAAATTTTGCGCAGGTATTATTTTTGGCAGCCATCAAAACCTATAGGAATATCGAATTATCCTCTACATTTATGTATAGCCTCAGAAAATATTATTAAAAAAATTGGGATTTGATGAAATTTCTTTTTATATAATCTGTTTTATGTGTATTAATTTATGTGCTTATACCAATGTGTAAAATGTAGATGAATGCAATATTTGGATGATGAATAAAAAATACAAATACCAAAAAAAATTTTTTTGGCAGCCATTATCAAATACAAGGATACCGATATATGTCCAAATCCAAATCCCAAAAGCAAAGTTAAAACTGGCAATTTAACTTAAACACGCGAATTTCCACTTGGGAATTGAGGTCGGTTACTTAAGATATTCTGAAGGGTAAATTGAGCCTGGTTGTTTCTGAATGGTAAACACTTTATTAAAACTATCGAGACAAATTGCTCAAACCAAAACGATTAATATAATTTAACCCAACTTTGTCAGTTTTAGCCATATTATAACTTACGTCCATTAGGATGGTAATCGTCATCAAGTGCACAAGCACAGATGTCAGCTCGGAATACAGTTCCCATTGGGCATTGTTTTAACTGACCACCATGAAGGAATGATTTCCTGTTTCCAAATACTTTCTGATATGGACAAGCTAAATAAACAATAACTATCATTAAATTCGCATCAAAAACAGATAATCAACACAAACATACCGGTCCATGTCCAAATCATTATCCAAATGTAAAGTAAAACATTTAGCAAACACGCGAACTTGCATCAGGGAATTAAGGCCGAATAAATACCCCTTGTCTAACTAGCTACACCGTCCATGTAAGAAATCAAAATGGGAACAAAAGGAAGTGGAACTACTGGCAGTATAATTTTGGAAACGAGGACATACAATAATACTTATCAACAACATTGTGCAAATGGCTACAAAACATTTGAGGTAAATGATAACCCAGGTTTGCAATATCCTTGAGTCAACAATTTATTTGCAAGGTGTTGTTTTTGATACACTTATTGCAGCTTTTACGTATTAGATTGCTTATCAATAAATTTAATTAAAACTCGATTACCAAGGCATTCGAGTATCGCATTATTAATTTTAACGTATCAAAATGAATTGGTTGCATAAAATAATAATTACCTGAATCACAATCAGCCTTACACGATGTATCTGGGACACAGGTCTTTCTTTCAACATGATACGCTTGTCCCAATGGACAGCAAAGCGGTTGGAATGTCTCTTCGTCAGTGCAGTTAAAGTAACTTCTACATGTTGGACCCTTTTCTGGTTCAATGCACCTATCTGTTCAACAAAACATAATTCAACGAACTAGAAATTTGAATAAAACAAACAGGACACAGACCCCTAACCATGAAATTGCTTCGGAAAATTTTGTCTATTAACACCAATTCATGTTTAAAATAGTATAGGCAAAATATAGAAATATAAAAAATAGGTGTTATTATTATAGTTTTGAAAAAATATTATGTACGCTAAGGAGTTCTATTTATAGAGGGAATAAAATAAATTGAGACGTAAAAATGCACTTGACAATACAAATCAACAAGAGAATCGTACAATAAATCATAATCATGATATGATAATCATATATTAATGTTCACTAAAAAAGGAATTTTTATGCCGAGCGATCTAAAAAGCAATTTCAAGGATCACACATCCCTCATTGCCAGAGTTCGTGTGATACTTAAAATTGGGTTTTAGATCGCTCGGCAAAAATCCCCCAATGCCAGAGTTCACCACTGCGGTAGCTCAGTTGGTACAGTGTTCGTTCCGTAAGTGAAAGGTCGTGGGTTTGAACCCCGACAGGGGTCTGACCTAAGACTTGAAAGTGGGTATTGACTGTTCTTTCGGATGGGAACTTAAAACAAACGAGGTCCCGTGTCACGGTGGGCTTGGCACGATAAAGAACCCTGCTGTATAATGCCTTTAGAGCGACGCACAGGCAAAATTTCTGCACCTTCGCCTATAGCTGGTGACGTTTCGATAAAAGTGAAATATTCTTGACTGGGACGTTAAACACCAATACTCACTCAACTCAACTCATTGCCAGAGTTCGAATCCCACTAGGACAGAATTTAATGTGATAAGTTTATCAGTTCACATACTGAAGGTATGTGTTTGAGCACATGACAATAGACCGTGCTGCAGATAAATATATTTCATTTTTGTATCGCAAAAAATCAAATCCTTTCTATTAAGTTACACGGCGACACATTAATCATGATAATGGCGAAAGTTAATCATCTCGAACTTATCAAGTATAGACCATATCCCGAAAGTTAATTACCCCCTAAATGGTTTTGGTAAGATAATTAATAAAGTTAATAAATGCGAATAAAAGTTTATCTACAGTACAAAGTCTTCTACAGTCCGTAAGCAATATTTTGAAAGTGATCGAGTCTATTCTACATCAATAGGTATTAGTACTATATATATTTCTTCTATGAATCCTAATTACATTACAGCCAAATCTGCCTTAAAGGCCACCTCTATATAAGGGTAACATGCTTATAAAGGCAATTAGAATTGTGTCCTAATTGTTCTTTATTTATATTGTTTGAACCTGTATATAAAGGCCACCTGTCCATAAAGGACACTTTTACTGATTCCATTGGGTGGCCTTTATAGACAGGTTTGACTGTATATAAACTCTCTGGTGTATATGAACACTCTGCAAATATACCACTGACGGGCTCTAAAACACAATATATATTATGACTAATGTTGTCTTACTTTGTGAGTAGCAATGATCCCTGCAAGTGGCATCTTTAACACAACCGTAACCTTCAGCATACTTAAAACCGGAAGCACAACATGTAGCATACGACTTCCGCTTTCTGCAGACCCAGTATGATCTACAGTTTGGAATGCCAACATCTACCTTTTGCTCATAAGTCAAGGTATCGTTGTTAATTTTGCATGGGTCTGGAAACGTAAAATATACAAGTTAAAGCAGTGAATGGTATTTTGGCCCAGAGAGATATATTTTGAATCAAAATGCATGCAAGGCCCTAGTTTCACAATCATTCCTTAGGTAAGACTTTCCTTACCTTAAAACTAGCAAAATTTCAAATCTTTATAATTTTGTTAATTTTCAAGATAATCAGGAATTTAAAGTGTCATTTTTAAAATCACTTCTAGATTAAGAAAAAAGAAAAGAAACGCCACCGGGCTTTGACAGTCTGTTAAAAAGCACTGGTATCAGATCAAGCAATCAGAATGTCAAAATTTGTACATACTCTCTCATCCTATTAGAACTGTTATTCTAGCAAGAAGGGCTTCTACAAAATACTATAAGTTATAAAGTAACCTGTGTTCATACCAAGCAATGGCATTGATTTATAAGTAAATCACTTCTTTTTTGTATTTGTATATTATGTTCTAACTATTATTGTTTTAGGGGTGACGTTTCTTAATGGAAATAAGGGAGTGGCGTTTCTTTGAGGAATGAGCTGTATGCTTCGAATTGACTTTTAAGATGACAATGCAATCAAAAACAACACACTTATCTGTGATGTATATACATTCAGTATGTTCCGGATTATTCCGACTACCTGTCGTTCTCCCATTCGCGTATTAGTATTGTAAACCGCGTATGTGCATTGTGGGTAATAAATTAGCATGTGTTAATGGACGCTGTTGTTTTGATTATTCAGTGTCACAAATGTGGTTATTGTTCCTACAAAACACCACATTATCCATGTCCGAATCACATTTCAGAAGCAAAGTCAAACACTTTGGTACTGATAAGTTAGGTTAAACATGTGAACTTCTACTAGTGAAGTGAGGCCGGGTGCTCCGAAACAGTTTGACTGAACGAGTTTAAGCTTGCTAATTAACAATACTTACCAAGATTACAATTAACCATATATGAATGGTCGCATTGCTTCTTTGATTCGGAGAAAAACGTACCAAATGGACAATCGTATACATAGGCAGTGAATCTGTCGTTGAAGTAATCATGTACACATCTAATGTATTTCTGACAACTCTTTGGATGACGGAAATAGCACCGGGCATGATCATCAAATCGACATCTTTTTGTGCATTGACCTATAAAACAAGTTATAATTCAAATGACATGTCATTTTAAAACTGTCTAACAAACGAACGTCATCATAGTCCTTTCAGCCCAAACCAAGCGTGTTATCAAAATATGAAAACATGGGTCTCACCTAAGCAAATTTGGGGCTGAAATTGAGTCCCATTTCAAATACATTAAATCATGGTTTTTCTCAATAGATAATAGTAATATTCCCAATTTATTTGGACGTGGTGTGTAAATGAAAATTTCATGTTTTGCAAAATCGATTTGTAAACCTTCATCTCTCACAGACACGACTAGAAAATGCTCTAAATAAATTCAAAGGCGTGAAAGACAGACAAATAGAATTTTAATTTGCATTTAGTTATATTTTATGACTAGTAAAAGACTGAAAGTAATATTTTCCCAAAAATGAGTCAAAACCCCTCTTATTTTTTTCCCCGATTCCAAGGACCTCGACCCTATTCCCCCAAAAGGTGAAAGATCACTGGAAAACCAAAGGCACGTGTATTCCAGTCGAAGGCTGTTCTTGTAAAGTTTCATAACGATCTTGGTTTTTGTGTGTAGTGGCTGATAAATGAAGTTATAACTTTGACAACGGTCATCTAACATGTAAGAGAATATTTATCATATACAAAAATTGCACTTACTTTGCAGCAAATTTTCCTCTGCAAGGTTGCGTGCATGCACGTGTATCACTCCGAACATAAACAAAGATAGGGCTAAAACCCTGTTTAACTTCATGTTGAAGCACTTCTCTTCTCCCAAAACAGTATTCAAAATTAAATAATATTTCACTATTTCTTTTAAAAATTTTAAAAATTTAAAAGAACAATCACATAAAAATAAAAGAAAGTAATAAAAATCCAATAAAGTGAATTATTTAACAAATAAAAAAAATCCGCGCAAAGTAAATTGCGTTACACCCTTTTTCGGTTGTTTACATCCAAAGGTTGGTTTTTTCAAATGTGTTTGTTATTTTATTTAATTTATAGTTTAGTTTTGTTCAGAAATAAGTCATTTACATGTGTTTATCTTGTAAAACATTGTAATAAATAACCTTAAATCGTTCGCTCAGCATCGATCAAGTGGGTAAAATAAAGATTGATAGGTCTACGGGTTGGACTTCTCGATCAAAACGAGTGAGGTGAAGCGGATCCAGAAATGCAAGGTCATGGAATGGGGTTTTACGTCTCCGTCAAGATTAATTCACTTATATCGAAGCGGTCTGTCAAACGATGGTGGAGAAAACCAGATTGACCAGAGAAAACCAACGCCTCTTAGCAAGCAAACTGATACGCTTTCTCTCACTAAGATCAAATCCGAGTAGAATTCGTACCTTGGTGATTTCATGATCAGACGGAATGTTCTGAAAACAAAGCGCGCTTTAAACCACCCGGTCACCGAGGTCCCAGGTATGTCACATTGGCATTGAAAGGGTTAAACTTAAATCTTACAGAATTTCAAATCTTTATAATTTTGTTAATTTTGAAGATATTCAGGAACTTAAGTTGTTAATTTTAAGATAATTGCTAGAATTAAACATTTTCATTTATTTTTGACAAAAATATTCATCAGCGGTTTCAAAAAGAGATTACCAAAATTTTCTAAATTTAAGTTAAGGAAAATCTTAACTAAGGAATGATTGTGAAACCGGGGCCAGTTTCACAATCATTCCTTAACTAGGATTTTTCCTTAACTTAAATCTAATAAAAACAAACATACTAATGCTTGTCCGAAACACAACTCAGAAGCAAAGTATAAAACTTAGGTTAGGTAAGACAAGTGAACTTTTAACAGGGAAGTGAGGCCGGGTGATCCGGAAGGGTAAGCACCTCCTGTTTAGCTAGCTACATCCGACACGTGTGTAATCAAAATTGTGTGAAAGGAACGTGGAACAATGAAACGTCAGATATATTAAGGGCAATCCTGGACACAGAGACATCACACTTATCAACAATACTGTGATGGCGGCCATAAATCTTTTTGAGGGCCTTTATAAGCCAATGCTTGCAATATCCCTGGGTTAACAATTCATTTTCAAGTAGCCTGCTTTGTTGAACAAAGTACCCGTTGTGGGAACAAGCTCTACCATAGCGTATTATTTAACAAATTTGAAATCTTATTATTTCAGCGAATTGTTTTTAAGGTGCCGTTTCCAACATCAATTAATGCTTATAACATCTGCATTTAGTGTGTCAAAACTGAGTTCCAACAGAGATTGCCAAAGTTTGCGAAAATTAAATTAAGGAATGATTGTGAAACTAGGACCTGGTCCTGTAGAAATATACTAACCGTACATGTTTGTAGGTAAGTGTCGTTGTTTATTGATTTCGGACAATTTAGATAAACTTCTACAGTTTGTTTAAACAATCCAATACCGTACCCAACAACTTTAACTCTGCATTATTTAGTAAGGTTTTCATGCTGAATTTATTGATCTTTGAACAAAGTTATTTTTTTCAAATATTTTGTTAATTTCAATTAAATAATAATCAGCAAAATAATGTCATTGTGTAACATCATAACTCGTACACACCAGATAAGGTCAATGCAGAACTATATCGATCAATAATAATATTTACATTTATGATGTTGTATTGTATTTAACTCTGTATGAGACCAAATGTACTTACGCTTGCCATTACCATTGCTAATGTGGCGTCACTGTTCTTGTGTATGTCTATACGCGTGACATAATTGATTGGCTGTTCCAGCGATTGGGAATGCGCGTCGTTCACGACAGTTCTTAAACTTATTTCAGCTTTTAAAAACCAATAAGATTGGAAAAATTGCAAAATGTAAATATAACCATTGAACTGTCTTGAAATGGCGCTTGTAGTGCTAAAACTGCCGTTGCCGTGAGAAGCAAACGAATAATAACGCAATAGCGCGCACTCGTATGCCGTGACAGCAATGCATGGTATAGCACTATAAACGCCAGTTTTAGACAGTATATTGACAGTATGAGAATAGTTAAAATGAAAAACGTTGAGTAGATTTGACATATGGGCCTGGATGGATGGTTTCACAGCATGAACTTGGCTAGCTAGTTTTAGAGAAAATACTATTCAGTGGCTTACGTTATTATTGTCAAAGAGAGATATCACCAAATATTATTTTTATTATTATTATTATTATTATTATTATTATTATTTGAAAGTCAACTAAAACCGTATCAATTATCGATAAGTTTGATGTCTCTGTGTCAAGGATTGCCTTGGATATATTTGACGTCTCATAGTTCCATGTTCCTTTCACACAATTTTGATTACACACGTAGCTAAACAGGAGGTGCTTACTCTTCCGGAGCACCCGGCCTCACTTCCCTGGTGGAAGTTGACGTGTCTAACCTAACTTGTCAGTTCCAAAGTTTTTACTTTGCTTCTGGATTGTGATTCGGAAATGGATTAGTATGTTTGTTTTTGATTATCACTAAACTTTTTTTTCAATTTTGCAGAACTAGACAGGTCCTTTTAGGAAAAATTCCTCATCAGTAGTACTCGAACCAAAATTTTTGAAATCTGATTATTTTTAAGATGTTGAAATAAGAAAAATTAAAGAACCACAATTTGTTTTACCAACCCATCTAATTCAATAATTTGAACGATTATACATAGTTCTTTTATAAAAGGGTTTGATTTTAGTTTTTGATTGTATACACCTACTTACATATATGATAAATGAAAATAAATCGACTTAAGTATGTATTTCTCTGAGAGAGCCTGAAATTTCCAGTATTTCGTTTTTTCTTTACCTAAATTTTGGAAGAATATAACAGTAAAATTGTGGTCTATGGAGTTTTTTTCATATTCATATTCTTTATTTAGCCATAAACAAAACATAATAATTATTTGAATGAAAAGTATGAACAATAAATAAATTACATTCATAAACAATAATAATATTCTTATATAATTACAAACTGGGCGTGGTTAAAGTCACTTTTAAATTTTGATTGGTCAATTTGGATATAAATGACGTCAGTTTTGACATGTTATTTTGTATAACATTGCAGTTTTGCCGGAACTACCTTCGGTGTTTTCCAAATCTATAAATAGATTTAATGTTGACAATGGGAAAATAATGTAGGTCAACTCTTGGGCCGGATAATGGGTAAAATCGTTTAAAAATAAAATAGAAAAAAATGAATGAGTAATTATTTTTATTTATTAAAAATATTTAAAAATAATACAAAATAAAAAATTCAAAGGATTATTACAAATTCGCTGCCATACAAAGTCTGAACGATGCTGGGGTAGAACTACGACACATTATGATAATGTCTGGGCATCGAAGTGAAGCTTCTATTAGGAGTTATAGCAGGGAATGTTCAACAAATCAAAAACGTAACGTAAGTGACACGCTGAGTAAACCGACAACTAGCTACATACCACAAACATCACTTGAATCATCCATCGCAAACCACTTAGTACTTCAGGAATCTGCTACATTACACCCTCAAAAGCACGCTATTTTTACACAAAGCATTTCAAATACAAATACAAATACGCTTAGTTTCTCTTCAATAAGTACATCCAATGGATTTCTACACAATGCATCATTAACAACTGCCAGATATAATTTAATCTAGGCAACAGCACATCCCCCCGTGTAAACTGTGCTCCCGATGACAAATTTGAAATTGTTGTGAATTTGAAACTTTGTTGACGTCACACGTTAATACATTGTATTTAAAAAATCTTCAATGAATTCTTTGTTAATTTTGCTGTGAAAATTAATTGGTATACTGAATCCACAAAAACGCTGGTTGTCTTATTTTTCCTCGTTCAAATAATTATTTTACCGTTCTTCTCGCCTCTCAGCTGCTGACCTATTTGGCGGGTATCCAAGTGTGACCGATGTAACCGAGGTAAACAATATGTATTATTGCGCTAAAGTACACAAAGTAGTTCGAAGTTTGATCGTTATTTAAGGTCTTACACATCGACGATAGGGTTTGTAATTATAAGGATTGTTTGTCATTTTGTGTAAATTTATTGAAGTATAACATCACGATGACGGAAAACAAATTACGTATAAAATCGCTGCGCTACGCTACGCGATTTTATACAATTTGTTTTCCGTCATCGTGATGTTATACTTCAATAAATTTACACAAAATGACAAACAATCCTTAATAGAGGATTTAAACAGGAGGAAATATATCATAGGATAGCGCCATACTTATTACTTTTTCTACTTTTTCCCCTGTGGTCATGTTTATATACTCATATCCAGAGTTTTCCCATTCTAGTTGTTGGGGTTGTTTTTTTTTTTTAACCTTTCTGTTTAAAAACCACAGGGTTCCCCAATTATACTTTATTTTTACCCCCCCTCCCCGAGATGAATCTATTTTTATTTTTTCATTTGTATCGATTTTTAACCCCTTTTGAAACATTTTTAGTGAAAAAAAAATCACATGTTCCCAAATTATACATTTTTCATAAAAATACGCATAATAAATATGAATTTAATTTCCGTAATTTCAATAACTAGTATATACATCATATCCAATTTTATCCAATCAGATCGATATTTTTACTTCCCGGTAAGTATTACCTTTCTGGTGATAAAATGTTATGAAACAGATGTTTTCTAGTAAGCGGATGTTGATTTTTTAATTAATGGTTTCAATTTAAGAAAAAACTGTTACATATCACACACATGACACACATTTAATTGTACAGGGCGGTTCAAAATTTTCTATCTACTACAGCTACGTGTAATTTTAGATACAATCAAAACTGTTTGTAATGGTCATCCAAGGAACAAGTAAAAGTGGCATTTACGGACAGGTGACCCTTATATACAGGTTCAAATTAATGAATAATTTGCAATTGGGATAAAATTGTACTGGCCTTTAAAAACAGATAACCCTTACAAAGAGGTTGCGTTAAAAGCAGGTTGGACTGTATCTAGATAATTCAACTTTAGCCTCGCTTATTTATTATTATTTTTATTTATTTATTTATTTATTTATTTATTTATTTATTTATTTATTTATTTATTTATTTATTTATTTATTTATTTGATATTTAACTTTTTTGAAAATAAACAAAATTTCAATTACTTAGTTATGCTGGTATGTTAAAAACATTCGATGACACATTAATCTTTCACGTACTTCTCAAGTCGTAACTAAAGTCGCGCATATTTTGTTTACAGGATTTTTCAACATCAAAATTTTCACAAGCGGCAACATTTTTCACTGTTCGGTTAAAATATTCTGTAGAAATCGAAGAAGTATATGACAATTGTCCGCTACAACATTGACCTGTCCGTTTGACCTTTCATTAGGAGTATTCATATAGGAGGATGCACCCGATAGATGGGTAGCATTAGGATTCGCAGTGAACAGTGTACGTGTTAAGTCTTACCCATTATTTAGACGAAATAAAAACTTGCGTTCCCTATACATAAATAAACTCGTTAATGGCGACCATCTTGAAAAATAGTCGCCATCTTGAATTTTCAATTGGTTAATCGGAAAGATTTGATCAGTAGCCCTCTGAAAACATAGATGATAAATATTTAAATTAAAGGTCAAACGGACAGAACAATGTTGTTTGCCTATACCTGCCTGTCCCAACACTACCCGTGTTTTGGGTTGATTATCATATATGAGTATTCCTAATGAAAGGTCAAGCGGACAGGTCAATGTTGTTTGCCTACACATATGAAAGGCCCGACTACATGATATATCCCTAAAAAACTTACTGCAAATATGGAAATGTTCCCCAAAGGTTAATACCGGTTAGGTAAACAGCGAGAAGCTTAATGTTTCCAAAGATGTCAGTATATTTTGTACTAAAATTCACAAAATTAAGCTGGCCGCATGACGAGACTTGACATACTTTTTATAGATGTTTACTAAAGTGTGTTTGTATACAGTCGTTTAAAAAAATCGCATTACCTTTCGCTGCTAAGGTTGCGGAATCGAACTCTGGCTGATTCTAGTGTTGGAAAGTTTGTCAGTTTGCTTGCAGTTAGTGATTTTCTCCGGGACCCCGGGTTTTTTTTTATATGGGGGTAAATCACCAATGCTCTACAGCCCACTCCATTCGTTTTAGAAATAGAATTGTGCCTGCATGCTAGAATATTTGGTTAAAAACATTAATTGTGGATCTAGCCCTTGAAATTATTAACGTTTTTGTGATTACAGACAGAACGTACATATAGTAAGGACCTGTAGAAAGGTTAACACTGAGCTAACGAAAAAGAGCCAAGTGTCGGATACCGAGTGGTCGAGATATGGATAACTAGTGTCAGAAAAGCTATCAAGAAATGGACATCACTGCTGTCAAGTTTTAGCTACCGAGGGGCCCAGATAAGCTGGCGGTTGGCATAAATTCGTTAGCTAAGTGTTAAACTTTCGACAGGTCTGTACTGTAGACCGTGCAGTCACAAGCTGTACATGTACTCATTGTTTGTGCATAGCCTGTATTCCAGGAATTGTTTGTGAATTTTACTGTCGGAAAAGTCAATATACATGAAAATGATACCATGCATTAGTGTAGAATATCATGTATAAACATAAAACATTTATGATTTTTGCACCAATCTTTTACGGCGTTTGATTTAACAGGTTTGTCCATACTTGTGTTTTTCATATTGTTATATCATTATTTCTTAAATGAAATTTCAGATCGAAATATTTTTTTCCATTCAAAAACATTTAAAATTTATAATATGACAATACATTTATTCCTCTTATTAATCACTTACTAAAATTTAAAACAACAAACTAATATTAGGGAAATATTTAGAATGTAAACAATTTTGTGATTGTTGATCAATTCTATTTTTCAGGAACAATAGATTTAAAATTGAAGATAAAATTAAAATTTTCTGGATTTTCTGTCTTTTTATTCACATGATCAATGATTTTCTTATTTCAGTAGTTGCTACCATGTTAAAGATCTTAGCTTTAGTGTGCCTTGTAGACTTGGCATATTGTTGGAAAAACAACTGGGACAAACCTTTCACATTTATCTGTCCAAAAAATGAGGTGATCACCCGTATAAAAAGCACGCATCATAACACTTATGAAGATAGATTGTATGATTTTGAATGCACAAAGACAGGCGCAAGACCTAACATTTGTGGATGGAGAGGTATTATTTTATTATAATAATTATTAAGTCTTCCACCTAGTATACTTGTTGGAAGACATTGATTTTCTTCCTGTTCCGCTTCTCCGCTATTAATTTTTCATTATTATTATATAATTATTATGATTCCCCACCACCGAAGGTGGGGAATCATATTGTTTTCGTTCTGTTTCTTATTATTATTATTATTATTCTCTCAAGACCATATGCTGATGCATATCTCGGGAACGGCTTGATGGATTTAGATGAAATTTGGTACCAGTAATCTGTTGTCTGTGTAGATAATCAAGACGTGTTCGTTTTTGTTATCTTGAAGGTGGGTGGGTGGGTGTAAATTGCTTAATTAAATACGTAGTTAAATACCTGGGGAAACCAATTCTGAATGGACATAAGCTGGTTACGACACTTTAATTATACCAAGCAAATGCTTTCACCTATGAGGTAATCCGATTAGTGACCGTCAAAAACTTGGCGATTTTTAAAACCACAGCTTGTCACGTCACACGCCTGTAATTAAAACCTTCCACAATGAGCTGAATGGTGTATACAATTTGCCTTGATAGATCGAAGAAGGTTAAGCGTGTCGAAATGGCTTGGGGGTATTCTGTTAATCACTGACTGTGAAAGTAGAAGACTGCCCACTTTTTAAGTTTATACCAATGAAATTTCTCCATTTACTGACTGACACTTTCCTAATGACCGGTATGTCGTTTTTTTCCTTCAACCGGACTTTATATAGTGTGTTAAAATATATTGGAAAATTGACACTATGGTGATGCATAAGTGAGAATTATATTAAAATTTGAAATGAAATTTAGAACATTTTTTTAAAAACTATTTTGTTCCCTTATTCGTGATCACGATCTATGAGGCACCACTATTTATTTTTCCCGAAATCATACTCGTACAATTTAGGCAAAAATTGTAAAAATTTTTACAACTGGCGATTTCCTTGGCGACAGACTTTTACAACCCAGCGCTAACCCTGCTAGGGTCTTTTCACCAGATTTATGCCATAAATTATTTATGGATGGTGGGGAATCATACGTAACTGGTATCCCAGTTACAATCTCTAGTTATTATTATTATTTGTTTCACCTAATATCACTTTTTGTCTGCCATTTTCTCTTAGAAGCATCATTCAATCCCATTCAAATTTTCGAGTGTTAGCCCCTGTACTTTTGAACAGGGGATCTTTGGCAGAAGGGCGGGTTCTTAAAAACAATGGTCATCAATTCTGTATTTTGTACTTTAAAACCATAAAGATTCATGATCAGCGTCTCGGGATGTTTCTATATCAAAAGTTAAATAGAGCGACACTAAAGAAAAATCCATGGGTCATTTCAGAGGGGGGGGAGGGGGGTCCTAAGTTTTATTCGTTTAATATCTCCACCCCTAAACTATATATTTTCTGGTTTTGTATGAAAAGTTTATTAGAGTGATACTAAAGAGAAACCCGCTGAGTCACTCCAGAGGGAGGGAGGTGGGGATGGGCGGAACTGGGTACTTATTTTTCACATTTGAGATCCACGGGGCTGGGTGCTTATAGTTTTATTCGTTTAATAACTCCACCCATAAAATATATATTTTACAGTTCTGCATGAAAAGTGAATAGGTTGACACTAAATAATTACCCATGGCGTTTTTCTAGAGGAAGGGTGAGATGGGCGTGGTTGGATACTAACTTTAAAGGGTTAAAAGCAACACCACTAAACAATATATTTCTGGTTCTATATAAAGTGTTTAATAAAGTGATACAAAAGAAACAATCCCAGGGTCATTCCTGACTCATGGCTTGAAGGGTAAATGGCCATGTCACTCCCACACAACTCAGTTTATTAATGTCAAAAACCAAAATATTTTAAACATATTGAATTACCATTCCTCTAGGCAAGCTTACATTGTTATAGGACTATAATTCATCTATAAACACATAAATCAATTTAAAGATTTGAACACCAATTAAATAATTTCACTCTTCCGAATAGTTTAATTGGCTTATTAAGCAAATTAAGTGTCAATTGTGAAGTTTGCATACACTGAGGCATTGGACACATCTTCTTTGTTGAATACTCAACATCTCTTGGATATTTGTTTCATTTTACTTTTGAAAGGAAAAGGAAATATGCCTTAAAACTAGAATTCATATCTGATGTATCTTAGGTTAAAATCAACTATTAGTGGATAAAAATAAGTTTGATAATATACTAAAGATTTTACAGAATTTTCAAGTTAATTAATAATTTCGGAACTAATACGTCAAATTTCTTGGAAAATGCAATCTATCTTCGTCCGTAGTGCGTCGTGCGTAAACTCTTCACATGTTAACCAACTCCTCCTAAACTACTGAGCCCAATTGAATGATATTTGACAGTAATGATGGCTTTCAGATTTGCAAAAAGTAGGGTTTGGGCCCAATAAAGGAGAAATTGTAAAACTCTTTAAATCATCCTCTCTGAAGATACAAAAGAAATAGCTTAGATATTTTATGTTAAACATGCTTAGGGCACCTAGTTTCAGATTTGCACAAATCATAGCTGTAGAGGCCAAAATGGGGAAATGGCATGGTACTAAAGTGGGGATTGCTAAAATTAGTGTTTATGTCAATATATCTGGAAAATTATTTTTGTATGAATATGTATATCAGTAGGAACGCCAACCCGGCTTTTTTCCGAGAATTGTGTTTCGGTTTTACAATTTTTTATCCTTCCGCCGTTTTGAAAATTGGGATTACTTTTTGACAAGTGTCTGATGGCCGAAAAAGTCCCCCGTGTTTAAACTAACGATAAAACATTATAAAATATAGTTCAGCGCCGTGCACCAGTTGTTTATATTCCAGAATAACCAATATTTTAGAATTTGGGTTTAAATTTGATATAAAACATTATTATTCACACAAAATATTCGATTTCTTGACGCCAACTGATGTCGCAACAGAAACCCTAGAAATTTTTTGTCAATCTTTAAAACTTGGACACTTTTTGTGTAAAGAAAATTATCACTCGATATTTTGTAAAACATACAATAACACATCCAAAATTAAATTCAATCTAAAATCTTTCTGGTGCATCAGGTGTAAATATCTTAAAACAGCGAAAATCTGGATGGTACATTTGGTTGTCAGTGTAAACAAATATGGCTGCCCCGCGATGATCGGTGTACGAATGTGAAGTTGGAAATGACATTGCAACGTGTTTTAATTATATTCACGCGATACCGGTTTGGAGAATCATTAAGTCACATGTTCAAATCACCAAGTTTCGCAAGTTTTCTATAAAAATCCTTAGACAAAGTTATATAATCTAAACACTGATCGGTTACCTACATGTCAAACCTTGTATGCATACGCTATCAAGAGTTGTCTCTCTTTTATTGCATTTTCGCACTCTCTCTCCCTCTGTGTGTGTGTGTGTGTGTGTGTGTGAGAGAGAGAGAGAGGGGGAGAGAGAGATGTTCAGTAGAGCATATTTTGAAACACCATAAGTCATAAGATTACCTTCACAATCAATGCAACCAGTATATTCTCCAAGGAGTCATTTATCCATAATGGACATATTACCACCATACAGACTGAATCTTTAAATAACTTACATATGTAAACTGAATGTTCACATTAATATTATAATATATAATACACAAAGTTTACTCGTATTGTGTTAAGATAGGGACGGGTAACTGGTTTTTTTTTTTTTTTGCGAAGATCCGTTTAAAAAATCGTATGTATCCTGTACTAAAATTTATCACCCTTAACAGTCATTAGAGTACTCAGTAGAAATTGTATTAAATGTCCATAAATTGAATATGATGGAAGAGTGTCACTTGCTATTGTTGTGCCTCTCACTGCCTAGATTTGACCTACATGGGACACTGTAAGTTAGTTTGTCAGTTCATTTGAATAAAGTCTGTTGCTTTTCCACGACACCCCGATTTCCCTATCCCTGACTCTATTTAACTGGAAGAATCTTGACTGGGGGGGGGGGCATAACACTCAGTTACTAGTATATGAGGACATTATCTCTTACCAGTAAAATCTAGCGAAATTTGAGCACATTTTTAGATCAAAGTTTTAGGTAAGGGCATGTAAAATATCTTTATATAACCCAACCCTATTACATTATAATACACTTAAAACATTCTATTCTGTCATCAATAACCTAAATGTGGAGACAAGAAATTGTAGGTGAAATATCTCTCTCTCTCTCTCTCTCTCTCTCTCTCACTCTCTCTCTCTCTCTCTCTCTCTCTTTGGGCGTTCGCCTTGAGAGCGGGAGGTTGTAGGTTCGAACCCATGTCGGGTCCACAACCAAGATTGTTAACATTTTAGAGTTTGCTTTCTCACCTGGCGCTCAGTATTTGGATGACAGATTATTGATTAATTCAAATGAGCTCAGAATTTCATGACTTAGATTGGCATACTCACTTCGTGAGGTTTCACCATAAAGTGGCAACGCGTGAGTTCACACTAGGACAAAACACACCTCACACTTGCACATCTCATGCATACATGAACTTGTTCTTAGATTACATGTAATCGTTAGACATTTATAAATTTGTTAATTTTGATGTGAGGTTAAACAACATTACAACAACAATCCCTCTCCCCTCTCGTGAAATTTCGCTTGAAATAGCAGCATCTTGATATGTACAAAAACATAATTATTTCTTCATGTGCTTCAAAATTGATGAACAGTCGTGATTAAAGGATTTTTCAGGGACCCCTAGCAAATTCTGTTCATAATACACCCGCAGAGGTACTGCATCGGGCGTGTCGCTATATTGCATCATAATTAAAACCTTGATAATATACTAAAATATTGGGCATACTGTGTCATATGTTATAAGTCTGTAGAAGCATATCTGGTGTAGCTCCCTTACTTCATGATTTCATATGTGAGAGAGGTGATTTAGTTGTGATCTTCACCAATAGGCTACACACATTTTTACGGTCACTTGAAGAATTGAAAAAAGAAAAGTAATGAATCATACTAGGTGATACTTATTTCAGAAATATGGGACCATTATCCATCATACCCTGAGGATTAACCCTTTCAGCTATAGAGTTCCTATTATTGTTGGGTTACTTACACCACCAGTTTACGGATCTTGGTGCCGCCACTCACGCTGACCCAATGGTGCAAACGTTTTTGCTTAAAATTTTCCTCTAGTTCCTGGACCTGTCACTTATTATATATGAAAAAAATCTTGTCTGGGGTATAATATACCATTCAAAATATTTAAATAATATTGTATGTTAAAACATCTTAAGCAATTAATTGCTTCAGGAACTATTTTTACACACCTACAAAGGTTAAGTCAACGTTGTATAAAACTAGTTTTATATAATCCCATCTTCTTAAGATTTCAAAATTCACGTCTCGTGATACAGCAAAGCTGTTTTTATCTGCATATTGTCTGACGGAAAAGTTAGGTATACTTTAAAATGTTACGCAGATTTTTTATTCCAGGGTGTGAATTGATTACAAATGTTTACCTAAAAAGGTCACACGATACTGCGAAGCATAACAATGTGTTCAGAGAACACTAACACCCCCCCCCCCTGCAATGGTAAAAATCAGTGAATTCCAAAGTGAAATATGTTTTTATTGACCACTGGTTGTAAAATAAGTGGCCGGTGGTTGGGCCATTTAATAGATTGAAAACCACACCAAAGAATTAAATACTTAGGCTATAAATGCATCTTATTTGCATAAATATCACGCAAACTAAAAATTTAACGGAAAACCTGTTACATATATTTTTAATGCCCAGGGTTATATTTTCCATGTTAAAATTTTTAAGAAAATCGGTAGATAAATAAGACTGAAATTGCCATATATAGGTTTTTGCTATTTATAGTAACGGGTGCCATCTTGGATGTGCTATAAGGCTGTCGAGCAATCCCATACCACTCACTTACATAATAAATCAACTGACCAAGTTTCAGCTCAATCGGATATACTGTTTTCTTTCAAATGCATGGACACCATATTATTCATGAACAATCACGCAAACGCGCACAGCGGTATATTGCTTTATCCCCCTCACCCCTGAGGGGGGATGATGAAAGAAGCAAATCATTACACTGCCCAAACAAAATATGTCATTCTCGTTTGCAGAAATCTGTTGTCAATCATAACATGTGAAAAACCTATTAAAATATCATAAGTGATCAACATTTCATAATCCCGACCAAGGAATTACTAAAGCCAGAATAACATTTAGCATCATTTGATAAGCTACCACTTAGAATCTATCTATTTATTGACCGGGATTTTAGAGTTTCTTTGAAAATTGGAGATTAGGGTTAAAACAACCAGGTGTCCTTCTCACGTAAAAATGTGGTTATGCACTAGGTTGGTGGTGAACAGAAACGCTAACCACTGCACCACATGGTCACCAAAATCCAATTGTAATTCTAATTTGTTGATTTTTTTTCAAAAAAAAAAAAAAAAAAAAAAAATGAAATAAAATGAAATAAAATAAAGAAGGAAAAATAAAAAAAAAGTTTTTCCCTTTGCCAATAGTTGGAAAATCACCAAATAATTGTTATTTATTTTATATCAATGCATTCGGAATATTTTTTTCCCTTCTCATTAAAACAGGATTTTGAATATGCTCTAAGAATAAAATGGTTGGAAACATAAAATTAATAAATACATGTTTGACAGTAAATGTTATCCGAGACTATAATTTTATTTTTTACGTTTATCTTACAGTGACGTTACGATTACGTCACAACTTAAGGAACACCTGCGTGTAAAAGTTACCATAGCGACGTCAAATGTTCGAATTTTAAGACAAGATTTACGTTTTTGGAATCACGAATAGATGTACTTTCAGGATCTGATAAAAACTCAAAATCGATATTTTGTGCCATAAGGGTCGTTTTGTCATGGAGCGGCTCATTTAATAGAGGTAAGTAATGCTATGTACTGCCATGTAATGCTTAAATTATATGCATTTTTGTCTATGTAATGTATTACATTAAGTATTACATTAAAGATTAGGTAAACACTTGCAATCACAATATTAATAGTTATTGTTTGGGAACAAACATACCTATCTATGTCTAAACTACAATCCCAAAGTAAAGTAAAACCTTTGACGCTGGCAAATAAATTTAAATAAGTGAAACTGCACCAGGAAAGTGAAACCTGATGATCCTGCTTTGAAAGGGGAAAGCACCTTGTGTTTAGCTATCTACACCCGCCACGTGTGTTTTCCAAATTTGGAATAGAAGGAACATGGGATTAAGGGATATCAAATACGTATATCCAAAGAAATTTTGGATACAGAAGCATACTTATCAACAATATTCTGATAGCAGCCATAAAATCTTTTGAGGGTCTTGAAATGAGCTAATGTTAAAATTACAATAATGACTAACGAAATAAGAGTCATGACACAAAATAAAACATCTCGGGGTCACTTTTTATGACACACCCATCATATTTATGCACCTGATGCATCCGATAGACTTTTCTTGAAATTCTTCTTCGTATTTAAACTTGTGAATCGGTTGTGGAAAGATAGATAACTACATTTAGGGTTGTGTGGTAGGCAAGATGGCTTCAATACTTATGTGTGGTCATATACTTGTCTGTAGCGTTTACACAGTTGGTACACTGTGGCGGAGTGTCGACTAAGTGATATACCAAGTCTGGGTTTGTTGAGAAATTCGTAACATTTTATGGCTGCAATAACATTTTGTTGGTAAGTGTTTACCCTATGTCCAAAATAATCCTGTATATATTTAGCGTACCGAAGTGCAATGTTCTTTCTAATCTCTTTTTTTTACACTTGGCGGAGGTAGCTAGGTAGGCAAATAAATGGTAATACAGTCCAGCCTGCCTTAAATAACCCATAAGGGCCTTCTACTTATAAAGGTCACTTTTATTCATTCCCTTTTGTGTCCTTGATAAACAGCGTTGACTGCACAAGTGGAAGACAAACATGTTAATGCATTTTGAAATCATAATTCCAAAGCAAAGTAAAACCTTTAAAACTTAAAAATAACACGATACATGTTAACTTCCACCATGGAAGTGAGGTATGATGCTCTGGAATGGTAATGATGTGTGTAATCAAATTTGAGAGTGAAAGGAACATGGGACTAAGACACATCAAATACATCTAGGACAATCCTCGATACAGAGACATCTTACTAGAAAACAATACTGTTATGACGGCCATAAAAAGATTTGAGAACCCTAACAATTGAATGTATGCAATATAACTAGGCCAACAATTCATTTAAAGCAGCTTGCACCGTTGTATAAAGTACACGACCGTATTATTTGTGAAATGAATACATCACAAGCAGACAAAGCATGTTTATTTCTACATAAAAAAGGAAAGTTGACAATAGAAAATTGAACTCATCACTTTTTCATACTGCTTCAAATGTAGAATTTCGTGGTTGTTACGGTATAAGTCTTGATATGAAGCAGAACTTGAACAATCAGTCATATCCTTTTTCCCAAGCTCACTAAGTTCAATGGCATGAATAAAGTATACAAATGCAGGATTGTTAAGAGCTAGCTATAGAACGTCATCGATATATCTGAAGGTTGAGTAAAATGATTTGGCGACAGTCCTCTCTCCAGGATTCTGGATCCATGTCCGAATCACAATCCAGAAGCAAAGTAAAAACTTTGGAACTGACAAGTTAGGTTAGACACATGAACTTCCACCAGGAAAATGAGGCCGTGTGCTCCGGAAGGGTAAGCACCTCCTGTTTAGCTAGCTACACCTGCCACGTGTGTAATCAAAATTGTATGAAAGGAACATGGAACTATGACACGTTAAATATATCCAGGGCAATCCTGGACACAGATATATCAAACTTATCAACAATACTGTGATGGCGGCCATAAAACTTTTTGAGGGCCTTGATAAGCCTAGGCTTGCAATATCTCTGTGTCAACAATTTATTTGCAAGCAGCCTACTTCGTTGTACAAAGTCCCCGTAGTGGGAACAAGCTCTACCATAGCGTATTAATTGGGAAACTAATACACCATAAGCAGGAGACGCAGGTATATGTAGCCTTTCGTGTGTGTCATAATTCAGGTATAAGTCTAAATATGAAGCGGAACTTGAGGAATCAGTCGTGACTTTTATTTCAAGCTCACTGGGATAGATGACATTCACATAGTCTCCAAATTTAGGATTGTTAAGAGACAGAACGTCATTTATATATATTTTTTTATGAGTTGAATGATTTGGCAACAGTCTTCTCTCCAGATTTAACAAGGTTCTGCATAAATTCTGCTTTATAAGAATCAAGAAACAAATCAGCAAGCAATGATGCACAGTTTGTTCCCATTGGTATACCGATTGTTTCCAGAAAAACTATATTACCAAACACAACAAACATGTTATCTATCAAAAACTCCAACATTTCGTTGATGGTATCTTCAAATATTTTTGTTTGGAATCCGTATGATGCTTGACAGTAATTCCAAAGACAAAATGGCGTCTAAAACTAATTGTGTACCAACGCAAAAATGTTACTTCGGTTGACAAATTTTGATAAAAGTTTGAAACATGCTTTATTTAACATAATTTGAAGATGCTGAATTCTAAAATAGCGGATATCAAGCTAGAATTTGAGTTTTTGAATCCATAATCAAAAACAAAATGGCGACTAAAATTAATGAAGTACCAACGCAAAAAACGTTACGTACGTTATCAAATTTTGTTAGTACAGTTGGTAACATGCTGTATTTAACATAATTTGAGTGTGCGGAATTAATGAAAATGGTGGATACCAAGTGAAATATTGAGTTTTTAACCGATATTTTCAAAAAAAAAAATGACGACTAAAATTTAGTATACCGCAAATTTTAGTTAAAGATGCAATGTATGGTAAAAATTTGACGTTGAATCAAAATTTGGCAATTCACGTTTTTGCATGTTGCTTTATTTGTCATACTGCTTACAAGTTTTATCCACGGGAAACAGAACAAGAAATTGTACAGCATTCAAATTTCCGAAAACCATATATACCACGAATTGTATATTGTAACGTTCTTTTATTTGGTCATACTACCACATCAAATGTAGGGAAAAATGAGTTGCACTCTAAATGAAAATTGATATATCATTGAATCGAAAAGCTCAGTTACAGAGAAGTCTGCAAATTTTTGAAACTTTGCAATCATCTTCATGAAATATACCATAATGACGTCATTAAGTTCAAGTTGTTGTGAGCCCAATACAATAAAAGGACACACTTTAGCATGAAACTCAATTCACCTTTACGAATGGCAAATTAGGTTAAACCAAGATACAGATATCTATTGCTGAAAAGGGATTTTGGTTATTTTACCAAACACCATGCGGATTTCAAAACAAAAATATATCGAAGATTTTATGAACGAACTCTTAAAGTTTTCGATAAACATTATAGATTACATTTTCGGTAATATTTAATTTTCGAACAATCAATTTGTTTACCAATGTGCACCATTGCTTGCTGATTTGCGTCTTTATTCTTATGATGCGGGATTTATGCAGACCTTCGTGAAATTTGACAAGACTATTGCCAAAACATTTAACTACATATACAGATATAAAGCTGACATTCTATACCTTAACAAAATTAATTTTGGGCTTATGTGAATGTCATTTTCACTAGTGAGCTTGAAATAAAAGATACGATTGATCCTTTAAGTTCTGCTACATATCTAGACTCATACCATAATTCTGAGATTATTGAACGACGCAAGCTGCTTACAAATAAATTATTGCCACAGGGGTATTTCAAGGACCCGTCAAATGTCTTAAGGCTGTCATCACAGAATTGTTGATAAGTATGGTCTTTCTATGTCAAGGACAAAAAACCCTGGATATATTTGACGCCCCATAGTTCCATATTCCTTTAATTCTTAGTTTTGATTATAAACGTGGCGGGTGTATCTAAATTAGCTAAGCAAAAGGTGTTTATCCTTACGAAGCATCCGTTCTCACTTTCATGGTGCTTAACGTTATTAAACTTTATTTTTGTTTGGGATTATGATTAGAACATGCATTGTTATGTTTGTTTTTGACTTGTATTTCCACCAGTAAAGTGAGACCAGATGTTCCGGAAGGGTAAGTTATTTCAGTCTATCTAGATACATCAGCCAAATGAAAAGTCAAAAGAGAGAATAAAAGAAATATTTTACTACGGAAAGCAACATGTATTAAAGATGCCTTTGGAAACATAGACATTTTACTTGCCAACAATAATACGATTGCAGTCATAACATTCACAAAAACCCCGACTTGGTATATCACTGATACACAAATTTGTCTGTAAGTAGTTTGCCTCGTTTTATTGAGTTACATTGGGAAAGCTCGGCAACAGTGTACGAACTGAGTAAACGTCTCTGATAGATATATTACCGCAGAAATTTTAAAGCCACCGAGCCTACCAGACAACACTTAATGTAGCTATCCATGATGCCACAATAGATGCACAAGTCAAAATACGAAGCAGAAATAGAAAAGTCGTACCATGTCGTATCAGATGCGTCAGGTGGTTGTCAATTAAGAACGTCCCACAAAATTTTTCAAGAGACTATTATCTTGTTGTTTTCGTCACATTGTCTTTTTCCGTAAAACCTTTACATCAACTAATATTTTGCTATGATCTGGATTTATCAAATTGTAACTATTACTACATTAAACTCATAATGATGAGATTTTGTACATTGTGGTACATTATAGTTTCGGTAGTAACACAAAATATAAGACAACATCAATAAAAATTTTATGCGATATCAAGTTCGATTATGTGGAAAAAATTCAATTATTTTCAATAGAAACTCCATATACTCTCTAATACATTGGCTATCTATTAAAAAAAAAAACTACTGAACTACTTTTTTACATTTTGCTTTCTAAGTTTTTATTTGAAAACTGTAATAACTACATTTTTTCAAATTAATTCTTTTCTCCAGATTTAAATTTGACAAATAAGCAGCTTCCATCTACGGTCCCTTTAAAAAAATGAAATAAAACTTTTAATACATAATAGTTAAATATTGTGAATCATGATTATGCAGATTAAAATACAAAAGTTCGATAGTCAAGATCATACAGCCTATTTTAAACTTTAAGAAATAACTATCCGTATTTTGATTGCACGTGTTTACCTTATCTAACATAGCGATCTTATCAGTACATATTGCATTTTAAAAAAGTATTTCTACTTTTTTAGGGTTTAAAATTTTATTTAAAAAAATGAAATCTTTAAAAAATAATATTCAGAAATCATGTAAGACACTTTCCTTATAAGAGAGATCAATATATTTAGGAAAACAAACCTAATTGCAGATAGTTATTACGTATATTAAAATATGTTAGCCATGAACCAGCCAAAAATTTTGTGAGTTAGACATTCGGATTTATTTTCGGACATGAAAGAAAGAAACTATTCATATTCTTCTATTCAGGTTCCATTTAAAGGATATTATTTACGTCGTGTGTGTGTGCGTGTGTGTTACTAAATTAATGAGGAAGACTTACTCTTTATGATTACTATGGTAACTAAATACACCATGGATGACGTATCCCACAGGTACCTTGTACTTAAATTCTTCATGCCAATTGTTTAACCAAACAGTCAATTTACAATTGAAAGGCTTACGTGCTGAAATTAAAACAAATTGTAGCGTTTAATATAAATCATATTAACCCAATTTTAGGCTCGCAATTTATCATTTTATTGCAAATCATTGAAATGTTAACCATTAAGAAACTTTTTTGAAAACCACCTACTTGGAAATCGCCATTACTTTTAATCTGACTTGCACACATACCAATCTATGTGCAAAACACATATAAAAACTAACAAATTCAGATATAAATCTCCACCAGGAAAGTTAAGCAGAATGCATCGTAAGGGTAAACACCTCCTGTATAGCTAGTTATAAACGTCAAATGTAATAACAAAATTCAGTATGAATGGAACATGAAACTACGGGACAAAAAAATCCAAAATAATTTTGGACAGAATACATATCAACAATATTGTGATGACTGCCGTGCACCTTTGCTTTGATAGTCTTAGGCCTGCAATATCAATGAAGCATTAAACAGCCCGGTACTTTGTATAGCATTCCAGTAATGGATAAAGACCCAAAATATTAAAATGATGACTTAATTTAAATTACATTTGTTGAGTAACCGAAAAATTAAGCAGGAGTAATACACTGAACATGATATTAAAGATTATCTAATTGTTTGAATATATTCTCCTCGTTGGTCATTATTTAATCTCTGTACATATTACAGAAACAAAATAATATCAACTTTCGGAATGCTTATATAATACACAACTTACCTGGACTCCTGCAACATTTTACTTTCCAGTGCCTGTCCCGGTGTTGGCTACTGTAATAACTGTTCAGACCTGTGATAATGCCGCCATCTGCACATATGTAATCAACCCTTTGATCAAATTTATTCAAAAATCCTGAAACACGAATATAAAAAAAACCTTCGAACTCTTGAATCATTAGTAATGACCTACATTTGAACTCTAAATGTAAAAGACAACGCATCCATAGGCGTTTTTAAGATTTATGAAATAAATTATTATATAATACATAATGGGTTTGAATTATGTTCATTCTGTCAGTGATTTGAATATCTACCCTATCAGTAGTGGAATTATTTTAAAGTAAAAAAAGTACTACATCGAAAAACAGATTATCCTCACTGAACGACTTCGTTGATATTTTGTTCTTATGTGTTCAAACTTTTTTGCCCTGTCAATTCATAAAAATAGCAGAAAGATTTCGACATTGAATTTATTATTATTATTACTATTATTATAAAATGTCTCAAGAAAAAAAAAATTCAATACTTGTCCATGTGCAACGGTGGTTGGGTGCACACATCGTGATGAGCAGGTAACATCATACAATCTGTCCTGTTTTTCCTTGCTATTCGTGCTTGCTATACCGGTAATCACCTCATTTCTTGGACAGGCAAACCATAAACGTCCGTGATAGGCGTTTTTCCAACAATTCGCAAACTGTAACAGGCACACGAAAGCTAAAAGCTTAAAGAATTTCCCCATTCTAGCAACAACACTAAAAAAGAAACCAGTCATTTTTGTCCAGATATAATTAAAATTTTTCAGTGGCGTATCTTCAAAATACCTATCACACTATCTAATATGTTTGAGTGTTTGATCGATTAATTGATCGATTGATTGATTGATTGAATTTGGTTTAAAGTCCGAGTCCAGATTATTTCACTTATATCCAGACGTCACCATTGATAGGCAAAGTGGCAGTAATGTTTAACTTTGCCTTGTTCTTTAATGTGCCACGCCTTCCCTGATACATGTAGCAGGTTTTAAGGTCTCTTTCGATACCCCGTGACTTTCATTTCTATATGACGAGTATTTGGTGAAAGAAAAGTCACTACCTCTTTACAAGTCTTGGGTCAGACTGGGTCGGTGTTCAAACATACGACCTCCCACTTAAGAATCGAGGAAACAAAATTATCTCTACCCCCACATAAGATCATTCATTATTCCTTTTATGTTTTTATTTCATCGTCATATAACACATATTTGCTTTTTCAGTAAATAGTAAATAATAATTAATAAGAAAAAATATGGACTTACCTGTTAACTGTCAACCGTAAAAAGTTGTTGCTTTAAACTGGAATGCTTAGCTTTTATAGCCAAGAAAACGATATTTTATACTCTGCAAGATGTCACTATATGAACTGATCCTTTGAAACTTATACCATTTGATGTTTTGTTATTGAAAGGTGTATCATTTTTCAAAGCCGCTTTTGTCAGGTTAGTCTAAAAATATCATAGTTTCGTTAAAATACACACTTCAAAGTCTATATTTTGTACAAACTGTTCTAAATACTTTTGTATTGACAAAATGGCCAGCCCACATTTAATATACGAATGATCACAGTCCGGCCATGCTATGGAAAAACATACAGACACATTTCCCAACCATATTCTTTTTTAATTTTTTATTTTTTATTCTTCTTTTTTTTTTTTTTTTTTTTTTTTTTTTTTCTTTTTTGATTTTCATCATTTTGGTTTTAACACTATTAATGACGAATTTCATTTTAAAACGGTGATTTATTTGTAGCCCGAGAGCTTTTAGCTCCATTAATTATGATACCGTTATTATCTGCATGTATATATACTGAACAACAAAAGAAACACACCCAATGTTACATCAAACATGTATTTTAAAATGTTGATAATTCTCAAACATTTTTATGAATCGGATTGCATGGTTCATTTTTGAAAAATTATGAAACAATTTCATTTAAAACAATCAGGAGATAAATGCTCTATTAAGGCGTAAAAGGGCAAGAGGTCAAAATGAAAAATTCTTGAATACAGTTTAATTGATTTCTTCGTTGTAAACGTATAAATAATGTTCAAATTGGTTATTTAATTTACAGTCGAAAGTTCAATAGCGTGCATGACCTCTATTTCCGTTGATGCGAGCAATGAGTCAACGACGCATGGAATTGACGTAACGGTGAATCACATGGCCTGGAATTTTCGTCCATTCATGTTGTAAGGCACGACCCAAATCTACCAGCGTTGCAATTTGATGGTTTGCTCTTCCTCTTCGTCCAATCAATGCCAAAGATGCTAAATCGGCGACATGTCCAGTGATTGTGAGGGCAACGGTAGAACGTTGGCGTTGTTCTGTTGTAAAAAAAAAGCCGAAGTGAGTATTGCCGTATGTGGACGAGCATTTTCATGTTGAAATGTGGTGGGGCCTGGTCCAAAACGGTTAAAAATGGTATAACTTTTACAGCAAAAATGTCATCGCGATATTTCAGCGCATGTGAATTCTCATTAACACTAATCAAACTGGTTTTATGACCGAAACAGATGCCACCACATACCATAACTCTGTCTAAACCGAATCTGTCAATTTCTTGAAAACATTTGCGTTGTCTCTTGTGGTCGACCACTCCAATTGGCATCTGATGTCGTTCAAGTTTGTTGGAACCGCCGTACCAGGGAATGAATCTGAACACGCGTGCAACCAAGTGTTCGTGCAATATGTTAGACATTGCTGCTTTCGCCATGAAACATTACCGTTGCCTGCTCACGCTGTATTTGAGTCAATCTAGCCATTGATTCTTTAGATATCTGACAATAATTGTTTATGTTTTATTGTTACCTGATATCAAGAGATCAAATTTGTCAGTTTTGAATTGAATTGGACATGCCATATGAGTTGCACGTGTAGCACACGCGATTTTTATAAAATAGCGTCCATTAAGACACGCGACACTAAGCAAAATATTATACATTAGATTAAAGCGATAGTTAAGTCAGGATCACGGGGGTAAATTTCGTCCAACTCGAAAATGACATTTTTCAAAAAATATATAATTTCAATGTGTATAGTTTCTTTTGTTGCTCAGTATATAAATTGTATGTTATTATTATATAACAATTAACAATTTTGACACTGGTTAGCGTGTCGATTATTGTATTTTATTGTTAAATAAATCGTGACCGTTAAGTATATATATATATCTTCTCTAGAAAAGATAATTCGTCCTCGTTTTCCGGGGGGTGCACACGTTTCACTCTGTTAACATTAAGATAATCGTTGCAATTTCCTTTCACATATGAAGCGGAAACGTTACTGACTCAGCTCAGCTCCAGAATAGTGAAGTATTGAGTATACACCACTATAATATAGTGGTTTTATTAAGGAGCAATTTAGTGAGAGATATTTTGACCTTGATATGTTTTAAAAACAAATTTGTGTCTAAAAGTAAAATTGATCTCTTGTCCTTTTCATCAATTAATTGACAACTGTGTTATTTTAGAAATCAATGATAATGTTTAATAATTGTAATTGAGAATATTGAAGCACGAAACCCCTTTAAACTTTTGTTTAATTAAATTGATTTCTCCGCATATGTTGCAAAATATATTAGGGAAAACAATGTGTTCTAAAATTTCAGAAAATGACTAACATATCGATACATTTACATCATTTGTGCATTATATTATACATTATATTGTATTTTGCCTGGCAAGACTTTTCTCTATTATTTTTTTATTGACATCAAATACATATTTACAATTTCTATAATATCCTGTATAATATCAATTAATATGTACATATATATCTTAAATGTATTTGAGAGAGAGAGAGAAGAGAGAGATGTTATATCTACAGCTTATGGTTGTAATAGATAATTAATTATGTTTAATAAGATTTATAACAATGTTTTTGCCATAATTAAATTGATACATGACCCCTATTTCTTCTTGGTTATTAAATATATAAAGAACCTGTTGCTATTCTTTTCTGAATTGTTCTAGTTTGTTTTTATTACACGCAATGTATTTTTCAATATTGTATAAATCGAACAGGTTGTATTTAAACTTTTCGAGCGATAGCTTTGTATCAAGATATTTTGTTTTATAAATATAGTGTTTAACATATATAACAATTAGGTTTTTAACTTTATTAATGTATGAACAATTTTCTAAACATGAAATACATTTTTGTAAAATCTAACAGAATATTACTCGATACAAACTTGTTGAAATGCCTGTACATGATCGCATTCCGAAAACAGATGGCTTACAGTTTCACTACTTTGTTTGCAAAACGTACATAATGCATTTCATCTAACATTGATTTAACATAAAAGACCATTTGTATCAATATTATTATTATTAACAACTCTTTCATTATAATTTTAAATTCGTTGTTGTTGAGTTAATTAATATATATATTTGTTTCCAATCTTTTTCTTGTTCTAAAATAGCATTCCATTTCTGTTTAGAAGACGAGAAGGTGTCGTTGTGTTTAAGCATTTTTTTACATATCACTATATCTTTTTTTTACTTTCAAAGAAAATTTTATATTGTCAGGTATAAAAAAAAGTTTTAATTTTTTTTAAACTTTAAATACATCTTTCCAAAACTCGTTTTGACGTTTTCTATATTTTCGATTATATAATTTTCTCCCACGAAAATATTTTCTGTGTGTCAATGTATGATTGTAGTATTGTAATCAAAAAACTATGTTTGTTTGAGCTGATTTATATACAATAATTTTCCACATACGTAAGGGTAATTTTCTGGGGTTTTATTTTTCGTTACTACACTGACTTATTAGATGACGCAATAAGACTGATGAAAAAATTACAATTTTCGCTGTTTATAATATTATTGTGTTTTAAATCGGCGAACCATTATGACAACTCTTAAATAATATGTGAGAGGATAAAACCCAACAAATTTTAATTAACCAGGCCAATGGATATCTTTGGTAATTATATATAATGTCCATTGAATGTCGGTAAACAACTGGCCTTGGTCAATATCTCACCTCATTTTGCGATGAATTTATCTCATGTGTAATAAAAAAAACAAACTAACTAATCCATTTCCGAATCACAATCCAAAAGCAAAATAAAAACTTTGGAACTGACAAGTTAGGTTAAACACGTGAACATTAACTAGGCAAGTGAAGCCGGGTGCTCCGGAAGTGTAGGAACCTCCTGTTTAGCTAGCTACATCCGCCACATGTGTAATCAAAATTGTGTGAAAGGAACATGCAACTATGGGACGTCAAATATATCCAGGACAATCCTGGACACAGAGACATTGATAAGCCTAGGCTTGCAATATCCCTGAGTCAAAATGACCGAACAGATTTTTATTAATTATAATTGTTGAAAAAAATAACCATACTAAACAATATTCAATTTTGTTTGTTCACATTTAATTTAGATGTCTAGCGACTTAATCCTAAAATTTATTTCACTCGAGCCTTCTTAGTAAAAATAGAAAGCAGTAGTTGCAAACCAGAACTTTTGTGTTTATGCTAAGTATTAAATGCCCAATAACACCAATCAAAATCCATAGCACTGCAGTGCTTACATACGGCCTAGTTACAGATACTCTAGGATACAGATACCGACATAAGTGTCTCGATAAAAACAGTGTTTTGCATTTATCTGACAATTCATATGTATTTTGTTAATATTTATTGATTCTTGAACTGATACAAGGGTGTCTGATACAAGCTTCTTTAACAGTGTTTTCCCAGTCTACTTCAGATTCTTGGTGATGACGTCATCAGATTGGAATCTAACTTTTTTGTATTTGTCTTATTCTTGTAAAGCAAACATGAAATATCATAATTCGACAGAATTGTAATACAAATACGCGAAACAGTATATACAGTATTACTTTCTGTATAGTTGTTTTAGTACATAAATTCTCTTTCTGTATATCCAAAGAACATTGATAATGGAGGAAAATAAAAGCAAGCTAGAATTGATATATGTTTAATTAACTCGGGATATAATTAATTAAACATGTTTTCTACGTTTTCAAATCATATACGACTTAAGCTATCTATTTTTAAACTTCTTATTTGCTTGAATTTCTCTATGCATACATGTATATATTAAATTTCAATTTCATTTAGAAAACTGTAAATGTATTTCCAAAAACTTAAAAAAAAATCTTTTTTCCATAACTGCATAATCTTATGTTTTCTTATGTCGGTATTAGAAAATGTTCTAAAGTTATACTTAACTTTTCTTTTTGAACTCTTGAAATTTAATTTACTATCATAATTATGATCTGGCGTTGTATATATAATTTCTCATTAGAATAAATATCAAATTAATTAAGGAATAATTTGCGTTTTTAAAAAGTTCATTAAGTCATAACATAAAAAACGCACTGCACATTTCATAATGCGTGTAGAGCGTTATTAAAAAAATGTGCGTTTTTCATGTTATCACTCAATAAACTTGTTAAAAACACAAGTTATTTGTTATAATTTAATTTTTCAACACGCAGACTAAAACATAAAACAAAGTTTTGTTTCAGTCGTGTCTATTTTGTTCTAAATAATAAAAGCGAAATTCAAATTCTTCTGCATCAGACCTGTCAGCAACTTGTCAAACATCAACTAATCAAAAAAGGCGGAGACACAAGCCACGCCTCAATCATTCGATCGCTGATACCAATCGATCGTCAAACGGATGAGGTGCATGTCATACACAGCAGAACAATGCTGAATCAAAGGTTATGATCTGTCATCGAAGTAAAATGTAAAGTTGTGAAAACGAGAGTTTGACATAAACCCAGAAAATACGAAATCAATATCAATGATAGTCAGTTTCTTAAATGTTGACGCTCATGTCTGCCGGAGTGTGGACATATACATTTGGAAGGACTCCAGGTGTTTTGAATGCCGGCACCGATGGTGGTAGTGACCATGTGTGGTGGCACTTAAGCCGAACCAAACTCATCTTGAAAAAGCTTGAAAGTTTTTGGTTAAAAGATATTCCACGTCTTATTCCTTCAGATTGAATATTGTTTCCACATCCCCAACTTAAAATCGACGATAGCTGACATATGCATGCTAATCAAAGTTGTTTTGATTTTTTAAGTAAGCGACCACCGATGTAAACAAAACATTAAAAACGCCTTGGCAACTTTATTTTTAATCTATATTGATTCATTTCATTGTGAAGAAAAACGAACCTAAAAAAAACATAAAAAACAGGTACATGTAAGATGAACGATCCATATTCTGACCTCTGGACCAAGCTGATCTGAGTGAAAGAAATTCACGGCGTTGCTATAGTTGCGTTATTTCAATGAAGTATAACATGATAAACGAGCTCGTACACGTGCATTGTGTTTGTACTGCAGCGTGATATAACAGAATTTAGAAATTAAATTATCAGGTTCCAACTTTTCCGAAATGTCTGGATTACCAAAGTCAGCTGTTTTAGCATTTATTTCTGAATTTATACTCTTTTTTCAAGCCAATTTTCTAATTTCTTCAAAAGATTATAAACATGTTGATATTCCAAAAATAACAGCACTATATTTTCCGCAAATGTGTTGCAAAATTTACATTTACCATCTGTACTTATGTCAATTTTTTTCAGGTAACTATTTGTTGTTAAAATGTTATTTATTCTCTGCTGAAACCATTGGAGATAAGAATTATATTTGGTTGTATAAAAAGGTACGCTATTGTTCATTTTAAAGGGGAGTCCGCGGTAGTTCCTACCGACCTAAAATGATTAATGGCTTTCTGTCTGATGAAAAGAGGGTGAAGCTAATAATAGCAACACATTGTGTTTGTAAACATTAAGCACATGGGTACACAGACCAGTATAAAGGGGTATTCAGATACAGAGGAAGTACTGCTAATGGTCTTATTATATGGCGTGATAAAATCATAAAAAACCAGGGAAATTAAAACTTTTGAAGCAAAATAAAAATAAGTTTTCAAATTCAATTTATTTTAATTGCACTTATTGAAGTGATTTATATCCATAAAATAAATAAAACATGATACCTATTAAATGAGAAGTTTGGATTGTATACATTGGAATTTTTTTAGATAAATAAATACATAAATAATTTGCATGAAAGTCCAAACTGTTTTATTTTTATAATTTCAAATGTTAAGTTTATTATCAGAAGATGTCACATTTTTAAGTTCAACTTGACATAATTCATATTTTCTAGCATCATTTTGATAAAAAATGTTTACCAGAATATATTTCCTTCATTCCAGGGTATTAATATATTCTGATTTTCTCAATTGCTTCTACCCTACATTTTTGCTGAATTCACTATTCAGAAACAGATGGATCACTTTACAATCTTTAATTTGTTGGTAATAACAATTAAGAGGATAAAGAATGTCATTTCTGTTTTCATTCCAACTGTTTATTTGAATACCAATTCTAATCTTTTAGAAATTCATTTCCCCAGGTAAAATCATTTTCTAAACTTTGTAAATATTAGTAAGAATGATTTATGTCCTCATGGTATGGGTAACACCAGCTGACCAGGTCAACATCCATTTTAGGCGGGAAAACTATTGAATTGTCCAGTGTGTATTTGTAAAGTTTATTTGTCATTTATTTAAAAAATAGTGGATTATATAGACTTTAGAAACGGAAGATAAGAAAGGAAACTAACTTATTCAATAAGTTATGTAAAATTTTTATCTACCATTTGTTGTTTAATTCAGTGTCAGGATTGGATTTTAATCATTTAGAAATTAAAATTGTGCGAATAAACAGAATTTGATATGTTCTACAAGATATAGATTTGTGAAATTTAATGCCTCACCATAATCCAGTGATAATAATTAATATAGGAATGTTTAGGGATGATATAGATGACAAAAACAATATTAAGAGGTCAAGTTATTGTATACTCAGACAGTGGAACTTTGTCACAAATAGCCATTGAATATACAATTAGAAAAGCATGTTTTTATGCTGCTAAGGCACTAGACGGTCTAAAAACAGGTAATTTGAATGTGTGATGTCCAGGAATTTGTATTGAAAAACCACATCTTAATCAACTTCTAACATAATTGTGCAAAACACAAACCATTGTTGATATCACTGCAAGGATGATAACGTTTTACTATCATAGATTATATAAATAATAAACATAAATGAATCTATAAATAAAATTTGGATTTCTCATTGGTAAGTTGTTGTTTATATACATATATTTGTATTATAAATTTAGTGTATTGATTCTGTTTTTAGTCAAACGTAATTTAATCAGTTATTGCCTAGAAAGCACATGGTGTTGTTTTGATCACATGACCTAGTTGAAAGTTCACATATCCCATATATGGAACAGGTTTATTTGAATTAGCTCCTGCTTCATATTTTTACAGTGTGATTACATTTTAATTACAGAATTTTCAAAAATCATTTTTTTGTCATGATGTGCAACACATTCAGATGGGTTTGCATGCCATAAATTGAAACTATGAAAATTTTTTGACAATAATTACTGAAAAAATCTTGCCCTGTCATGAAAGGTGCATGAAACCGAGACATTTTCAAATTAGGCTCCTCCAATTTCCTTTTATACTGCTGGCCCGGCTTTAAATTTGCTATTTTCTATGTTTTTTCTGATTTTCATTTTATTTCACTTCTCTTTAATTTGTGTGTCTTAATATTAAACATAAGTACATGTGTTTAGCGCCTTTTTAGATTTAACAATATTTGTGAGTGAAACGATATAAACGGGTTTATTGTTTTAGTATTGTTGGGGTATATCTTTAGTGTTTTATATACTCTTTAATTGAATTTATGAGAATTTTGTATTCTAGGAAATTTGGTTTAAGGATTTATTTTAGTCTAAAACTTTCATAAGTCAGTAATTATAATTGTTGTTTTTTATCTATTGAATCTTTTATGAAAACGATATTGTTTTTCAAATATACTTTATAAAGTATTGTTTTATTGTTTTTTTTTTTTTTATTTTTTTATACCATCATATGCGCGAACATTCATTGTCGTTCCAGTTTTATGGAAAGATTCTTGTTTGTAATCAAAAACAAACATACTTACCCATGTCCGAATCACAATCCAGATGCAAAGTAAAAACTTTGGAACTGACAAGTTAGGTTAGACACGTGAACTTCCACCAGGAAAGTGAAGCCGGGTGCTCCGGAAGGGTAAGCACCTCCTGTTTAGCTAGCTACACCCGTCACGTCTGTAATCAAAATTGTGTGAAAGAAACATGGAGCTATGAGACGTCAAATATATCCAGGACAATCCTGGACACAGAGACATCAAACTTATCAACAATACTGTGATGACGACCATAAAACTTTTTGAGGGCCTTGATAAGCCTAGGCTTGCAATATCCTTGAGTCAACAATTTATTTGCAAGCAGCCTACTTCGTTGTACAAAGTCCCCGTAGTGGGAACAAGCTCTACCATAGTAAATACAGTAAAACCTCTCTAAACCGGACAAGCTCCGGACCAAAGATTTTGTCCGGTTTAGGGAGGTGTCCGGTTTAGAGAGGTTTTGAAATTTTTACTTGGCTTATCTCCCTTAACTAAATCAATCTAGAAAGATGTAATACATGTCAGAGAAGCCACAATCAACAACTGTTACGTCACATCTCATTATAGGATATGCTATATGTAAAGCATTAATTGGTTTTAAATCACCTTTAATTCACTTTCTTAAGAGGATTCTAATTAGAGTACTCAAAGCAAATAGACTACCTGTATTAATCCCTAACAGGACAACAATAGTGTTGACACTTTCCAGTCCCTTTGATACATAGGGTGTCACTGGATAATAATTAACAAAACAACTGTAGCAACTATAGATAACAAGATAAGATTGTATGAAGTGCTTATCTTAATTTATTGTGTCAAGTAATAAATAAATTAATAAACAAATTTAGATTATAAAGAAAAATCACAAAAAAGAATATATATATATATATATATATATATATATATATATATATATATATATATATATATAAGAGAGAGAGAGAGAGAGAGAGAGAGAGAGAGAGAGAGATAAAAAATATATATTAAATAAATAAATAAATAAATAATTGAATTAAATACCAAATGTTTTAAAGTTTTAAATGAGAATAAAAAGGAATTTTAAAAAAATTATGATTTTTAAGTGTTCATAATTGAATATTTTTATAGATCTGTTTAAAATTAATATATTTAAAAAAGGAAAAAAAAAACACAAGTAATTAAAAAAAATAAAAATGTTGTCCGGTTTAGAGAGGTTCAATTTTAAGGATATAAGCAACTTGGGACTAAAAAGTTTGTCCGGTGTCCGGAATAGAGAGTGTCCGGTTTAGAGAGGTTCTTGTTAATTGAAATAAAGAAGGATAAATTCGGGACCAAAAATTTTGTCCGGAATAAAGAGTTGTCCGGTTTAGAGAGTGTCCGGTTTAGGGAGGTTTCACTGTATAATTGTTGGTTTTCATCTATTGAATCTTTTATGAAAACGATATTGTTTTTCAAATATACTTTATAAATGTAGCGGGACCTTAGTTGTCCAGGCTAGGGTTCGTAAAACAAGACACACGAGCCGCCGACTATATGTATAATTCTTTTTTTATGTTAAAACAAAGATGTTTCTGGTAACTGTAAAATATTAAAACAAGTATTCAATACATGTACACCCCAACGCTGTCGGTCTGACCGCGTGTCGGAAACTGGCCAAAAAGCCTTTTCTACCCAGGATTTAATACTGCGAGTATAGCACGTGGTGGGTAATCCATTATTATTTTATAATGAAAACTAATACCGTGTCTATAAGATAAAGGGTTTAATTACCAGTCATGATAACCAGTATAAGCACAGGAAGGATAAAGAAAATAAAAGTTTGATCATAGATAAGATTTATGTTCCCTTAATGACAGGGTGATAACATTAGACTTGGGAAGTGTAAATACACTAATTTCAATTAGCTAAAGAAATTAAATAACAAAGTTTTGGACAAAACTCACCTCTGATACACTTAAAGGATAGAGATTAGTTTGAAATTTAAATAAATAAAATGCCTTGACCAATTGATATAAAATGATACTCTAACTTCTGTGACACTCAACCTCAGGGGCTTAATTAAAATAAAATGAAATGAAAATACTCTACACAAAACTAAATCCCACGGCCTATACTTATGTGACTGTACTACTGTAAAATAAAATTAAACAACTATACCTATTAAAGAGTATAGAAAAATAATAATATTATTACGCTGCAACATAAAGTATTATAAAGTAAAACAGACCATGGTTCAAAAACATATTTCCAAAATGTACTTTTAATATTATGTATTTTCTTATTTAAATATTCATGTCACATAGTGGCAATGTCATTAATTTGGAAATTAAAACTTCTTGTTAACCTTAAACATTTAGAATCACTTTGTAAGAGTCTTTGTATCCAGGTCAGTTTTGAGAATTTAATGAAAGATGCAAGATCAATCATTTATGAACGTCCCTTCTGATAATTTTGGATTATTATATCTTTATTCTCTTTTGATTCTGTCAGTTTTATTCTTTCAGATAAAGTCATAAAATAAAATGTTTAATGTATATATTAACTCATTTGTAGGATTAGGTAAACTTATGAATAAGTGATTTAATTTTGAAATAACCGAGTGGTATCAAAGTTCACGTTTTCCATATTTGAATTAATTTTTCTGTTTAACTTTTTCATCATAGTTTAAAGATATTATTTTATCTAAATCTACATGCAATTTTATTCCCAATAAAGTAAAAGTATGTCACCACTCTAGTTTCAATTGATGATTAAATGTTTTAAAGGACAAAATTGCAACCTATCCAAACTGTTTTACATATTAGTGTTTAATACAGAATTGTTCACAAAGAAAATTAATTTTTACGTAGGAAAGTCGAAGACTTTTCAGAGTATTGTCGTCGTTTGGTTACTAACGGCGTATCGATGTAAACAAAATCTTCTCTTAACCAAAACACTACTGTTACAAGAAATAGACCCATATAGAAGAGCCCGATCTTAATTTTACAAATGCATTTCTGGTTATTTGTATTTTGTTTTTGAATGCCAAATTTCAGGCAAGTATTTTAAAAAAACTTCAATGAAAATAAAACAAACAAACAACAATCCACACACTGATACAGCGAGTAGGAATTTCGAACCTAGTCCCGTCTGTGAAGTCAGATTTGCATATATAATTAGGCAATGAATTTGATTGGTCAGTGGGCAGAACTTTCACTTTCAGATTCATTTTATACTACACGCTAAAATGACACATTCAAACAATATTTTGGCTACTGATGTAATAAATAAAAACAATTTTTTTCGTGGTTAAATAAAATTTATTTCACGTCGTCCGTTTAGAAAATATTGAGTAGATCTAGAAGATCTTACGCATGTTAAACTACAGTAGCCCGTATGTAAACAAATATTTTACATCAGCGATCTAAATATAGAATTTTTTTTCTTTCACATCTAAAATTTACGACCGAGTTGAGCATCATTATCGGGATTTCAGATTTTAAACGTACACGTTACTTTTATCCGGGACAATCGGGGATATTGTAACAGAATTTTCACCACTCTATGAGAAGCAAAATTAACGTGTATCAGCATTATATAACTGTTAATTAACGTCATAATAAATATATATAACTAGTATAGACAGTTCAGTCTGAATGCAAATTTTATATTAGCGACCACCCGTGTCTACAACAGACATTCTCTTTTAAATGCCATCTCCGGGAACAAAAAAAAGTCATCAAAAATTCCATGTGTATGATAAACTTGCACAGAAAAAAAGGCAAAAACCGAGATTGTGTTATTCTTACCTTATATTTAATTCATAAAAATCCTGGTGGCCACTTGATAATTAATCCGTTAAATAGAAGCTGATAAAAATAAAATCCTGAAAGAATAACAACTCTGTAAAGTTCAGGTAGACGCTGTCAACTATAAATAGAGCGATGTCTGGTTCTTTAGACTATTTATTCAGTGGGCCTCAAAGCGGGAGTAAATTACCTGGACATTTAAAATTGGTAAAATAAAATTATCTGACCACCTAATAATACTTAAATTCAAAGTAGATCTAATTTTATTGTAGCAGAGGATTATTGGAATTTCAGTTATCCAAATAATAATCAATTAATTATTAAGAAATATTGCCCCCTTTTGTACACCATTCTTGTCAACAAACTTCTGAAAGAGACAGTTGCTTTGAAATTGGAGATGCAAATTGTTAGCTTAGTTATATATAGGTTGTGTCAGAATTATATCAATTCAGGCTTTCTTGGGCAATTTATATTTATTCAACAAGAATTTTAACTACATTTAAATGATTTTTTTTAATTTTCATTTTATTTTATTTTTTCAAATTAATTGTGTATTCAATCACTTAAATTAATGACTTAAAAAGAGAGGAAACAAGTTAATGTGTCAAATGCAAATTAAAGGAAGTAGCTGGTCATGGTGAAGGTGTTTAATGTGATGATGACACTATATTGATGATGATGTGACATGATGATCTGATGAAGATGATGATAATAGTGGTGACATTGAGTTCTGCTGCTGACGACGATGACAATGATGATGATGATATGAGTTCTGTTGATGCCAATGATGATGATAATGATGATTGTGATGAAGATGATGATAATGATGGTGATGATGACATTAAGTTCTGATGCTGCTAATGATGATGACGATGTGACATGAGGAGCTATAATGATAATGATGATTATGGTGACATGAGTTCTGTTGCTGCCCATGATGATGATGATGATGATGATGATGATGATGATGCTGATGCTGATGCTGATGCTGATGATGATGATGATGATGATGATGATGATGATGTAACCATGTTAATAATGTGACATGAGGATTTCTGATAATGATTTTGATAATGATGTTGGAGATAGTCTGACATGGGTTCTGCTGCTGCTGCTGATGATGATGATGATCATTGTGATGACGATGATGATGATGTCTTCATGTTGATGATAATGTAACAGGTGGAGTTTTGATGATGATGATGATGATGATGATGATGATGATGATGATGATGATGATGATGATGATGATGATGATGATGATTTGATGATGATATGATGATGGTGGTGGTGGTGTTGAATTGCCATTTGGAGTTCTGTTAAAGATATTGTTGAACAACATAACCCTGCTGTTTTCATCATCATCATTATCATCATTATCATCATCATCATCATCATCATTATTATCATCATCATCATCATCATCATCATCATCATCATCATCATCATCATCATCATTATCATCGTGGTCGTCATCACCATCAGAACTATTCATGTCATATTATCATGAACACGGTAATAAATATCATTATGATTATCGTGATGATAGTGGTGATGATGAAAATGATCATCTGATGAAGATGGTGATGATGATGATGATGATGATGATGATGATGGTGGTGATGATGACATTCAGTTCTGCTGAAGCTGATTATGATGTAAATAACTCATGATGGTGATGATGATAAAGACACCGTCTTCATGTTGATGATGATGTGACAAGAGGATTTCTAATGATGATGATCTGATGAAGATGATTATGCTTATGGTAGTGGTTTTGACATTCAATACTTCTGCTGCTGCTGATGATGATGTCACCATGATGATAATGTGACATTAAGAGCTATGATGATGATGACAATGATGATGTTGTTACCACATTAATGATAATGATTATGATGATGATGACGGTGACATGAGGATTTCTGATAATGATTATGATGATGATGATGACGCTGATAGTGGTGACATGGGTTCTACTGCTGCTGCCAATGATGATGGAAATGATGATGCATGGTGATGATGATGATGTCCTCATGTTGATGATAATGTAATATGAGGAGTGATGATGATGAGGAATGGTGATGATGATTATGCTGAAAATTGCCATTGACAGCTCTAATGTAAAAAATGTTGGTTATGATTTCTGACTGAAATTAGACCCAAAACAACAACAACTCTGCTGTTGCTACTACAAAATCATTGTATATTTTCAGATAACAAGGTTTTGTATCATCATCATCAGCAGCAGCAGCATAATCATCATCATCACCACCATCATCATCACTATTCATGTCATATCATCTTCTTTATCATCATAACCATCAGTAGTAGAATTTATGTCACCAACACTGTTATCATCATCATCATCATCGTCATCATCATCAGCAGCAGCATCATCATGATTCATCGTCTTCATCAGAACTTCTCATGTCACATCAACATCAAAAAATGAAATCATATTCATCATCACCATCTTCATCAGTAACTACTCATGTCACATTCCCATCACCATCATCATAATCATAATCATCATCATCATAGGCAACAGCAGAACCATAACCATCATCATCACTACTTTCCTACGTTCAGCACTATCAGTGCTTTGATTTTAAAGATGCATCTATAGATTTATATAATTCATCTAATGTAATAGATGTGTGTGTCCTCTGCACATTGTGGAATTTTAAATTCTTCTTTATTTATTGCAATACCTTTATCTCATTAGTTTTCTTTATTTATTTTTATCATAATACACAATTATTCCGGCGCATATTAAAAATGGGTAAGTCGAAATTGGGTCCCCTTTTCTCACTCCCCTACCTACTGAAAGAATCTGAGACAATGGTATTTTGCGCTACTATAGAAGAAATATTTCAATATAAGATTTTTATCCATCTTTAATAGCCTCCCTAAAATCGAAAAAATCCAGAACTACGAATAAAAAATTCTAAGGTACTGAATCATAGCCTTTTTGAAAACCAATCAAATATAACATACCAAATATTTTGTGGTTTTCAGTATATGTCATTATATCAACGATTAGCCTAATATTTTTAGTATATGTCTACTATTGAAAAATCAGTTTCGTCCTCTGATATTATTTTATTTAAGACAGATTTAAAACACAATGCTATACAACCAGAAGCTATTTCATATACAAATTTTGGTAACGTGATCGGTCTCCAGTTTTGTAAATATTCTCCTTTCTTATCTTCTTTGGGTATACACATGATAATTCTTTGTTTTTGACCTAAAGACAATTACCTTTACATGCTTCCTTCATTTATTGACCTTGGTACATATATTCCCAAATGTTTCCAAAAACTGTAAAACATTCTACCATTAACCAGTCAGACCCCCTGACTGTTGTTATTTTTCAGTTTTTTTAATACAAACAATACCTCATTATTATTTATTTCTAACTTCAATTTTAAATTGTCATTTTGGTTTAATCAAAAACAAACATACGAATCTACATTGTGTGTCCAAATCACAGTCCAGAAGCAAAGTAAAAAAAGTAGGAACAACCGTCAACAATTTATTTGCAAGCAGTCTGCTTCGTTGTACAAATTGGTGGGGAACAAGCTCTATCATAGCGTATTAATTTGGAAACAAATACACACTAAGCAGGAGAAGCAGGCATATTTCTGCATAGAAAACAAAAGTTGACAGTAGCAAAATTGAAGTCATTACGTTTGTCATAAAGATTCAAATGTATCCTTTCGTGGGCGTCATAATTCAGGTATAAGTCAAAATAAGTTTTATTTATTTATATCTTTTTCTTTTAAATCATTTTTTTAAATTTATTTTTTGTCTTTTTATTCTTCTTAGAGTTTTTCATAAAATGTTTTAACTTCATTGGGAAATTCTTTTTGATCAGTTATTTCGTTTTCATTTGTATATATTAGTCTACTTTTTGTTTTATTTTCAAAAACTCTTGATCTTATTATTCTAGCTTTCATTTTTTCATTTCTAACGGTTTCTAAATTTTCTTTTAAATTTTCCAACACCGATAGGTCTCCTTGTTTTAAATTATTTTATTTTTTAACTATAATATTTGATTTTTTAAATTAGTTTTCACTGCAATTTCCATTAAAAGTGTTTCTAGAAATAATTTGTCAGAAATAAGAATACCATAGAATGATTCGACCTGTAGTGGATTCAATTTGAACTTTACATACTTGATTAAATATACGGTCATACGTTCATTCTAGATTGTTTAAGAGGTTCACTTCTCCATCTATCCCTTTGTAAATTAGGATATAGTTTTCTAAAAGTGTCAATTGTACGTATCTTCAATTTCCAAATCTTTTTTTCTGCCCCTAGGATATTAATATATTTATATTTATCCATATCAAGATCAGATAAATTCAGTTAATTAAATCTTAAATTATTGATTTCTGTAACTAATATTTAAAAATTACCATCGGTATCTGTTACTTTTTTATGAACCCCTTTGAGAAAGAACATAGGCAAATAACGTAAGCATAAATCAGGGTTTCTCCTAGATTATTTTATGTCAAAACAAATAAATGCGCTTACAAACTATGATACATCTAAAAAGTTTCATCTAATCCGAAAATGAAACAGTCAGTCAAATGTTGAATATAATGTGGTTCTTATTCTCTCTCATATTTATGAAATTGCTCAAATTCTCAGGCAACATGAATTCCATCTCTCTTCTGCATTCTTTCAATATGTTTATACAACGGTGCAAACTGCTAACAAATGAATTGTTGATGCAGGGATAGTGCAAGCCTTGGCTTATCAAGACCCTCATAAAGTTTTATGGCTGTTTTCACAATATAGTATGGTGACTCCGTATCCGAAAATACCATGGATATGTGGCGTCCCAAAGTTCCATGTTCATTTCATTCTAAAAAGTTTGGGGTGCTCAATTATCCTTCCAGGTCACTTGTTCTCACTTCCCTGCTGAATGTTCATGTGTTAAACTTCATTTGAAAGTTTCAAGATTTTTACTTTACATGGATTGATATTTTTGTTTTGATTTAATTCTTTTTGTCTGGTTCAAGCCTTTATAAAAGCAAACAATCTACTCTAACGCTGCGAGACAATTCTCAAAGTGCATGTCGTGGGTTTCCAATGCTGTTAACCAAGGCCGTACTATATTTTCGTACTGGTCTATATATTTTTCGGTAGCATTATTGGATTTCAAAAATCAAAAGAATAATAGCTAAATAATATCATTGTGCCAGTGGAAGCAGGAAGAGGTAACGGTTATAGTGATATACTGGAAAAAGACTTAACTGTAGTCTAAGTAAGATCATCAGGCAGTTTACGACCAATCAACAAACATCTGATGTAGCCACAGGTTGATGATGTCATCCAGAAATGTTCAGAAAAAGGTATAAAGATTTGTACCATAATAGAGAGTATGACATAAATTAACAGCATTCGGAAAACACCAATGCGCAAACTTTTGACAACTTTGTAACAAAATGTCATTTCAAAAACAGTGATAGAGTAGATGTTTTGTGATGTTTTGTTTGATTGATATTTTGAGCATTCTATAAAGTTTGACAAGGAAAAAATAAATAAAAAACACAACAATCAATCCACAAATCACAACCATAGAGCATTAAATCCAGTAAGAACAAGTAAGAATAATTCGATTTAAAGAATAATACATGTACTGCAGAAGAGAGATGGAAAGTTGAAAATTGGAACATTTCAATATACATATTGACGAGAATAAAGAATGAATCTGATTTGTTTTAGTTTATAACAAATGAGATAAACAAAAAGGGTGTATGGCAAGCAGTTGATGGTTCGGTTAGGGTTTTTTGGATGCAAATACTACAGTCTCGAGTACAGGACGAGGTATATCAGGTCTTTGAGCAAATCATAAAGAGGCAGACATAAAAATTGTTCTTTGTACCAAAGAAGCAAAAGGAACAGATAATGGTCAGACGCTTATCCTTTGTAGCATTGCAGATTATTGTGTTATGGTCTTGGTTTTTGTTTTACAATTAATGTTTTGGAAATAAAAGATTGTTATTCAATCCTATATTTATAGCTGTTGAATTGTTGAACCGGGGAAATATGTTATATTATGATCATTTTTATATAATAAATGTAAGGAATATACGTATAGAATAGATTGCTGCAAGGTGCTTGTGGATGTTAATCATGTTGCTGTTGGACCTCTTTTAATGTTTGAATGAGGGAGAGGACTATTTTTGTTTTGCTGACGTCAAAAGTCATAGCTATTAAATTAAATCAAATGATATTTATTGAAAACTTGAAAAATGTTTCGGCTTTGTTATTTACATTATTCAAATTACATAAAATAAAGTTTAAAGAACAGTTTTGATAATATTTTTACATAATGTGTAACACACACACACACATCGGTTTTAACCTTTGTTGTATTTGATTTAAAATACTGCACAATGGTAATAAGTCGACCATCTTAAAAAATGGCGCCCATATTGAACTTTACAACCACAGTTTGTTCATAAGAAATAAATATAAATATTTTATTGATCAACTACCAAATTTCAACTCAAAAGGTTAAGCAGTTGATTTGTTACTGAATTTCAATTTTAAAATTATTTTTTTTGGTGGCCATCTTGGATTTGGCAGCCATATTTTCATTAAACGAAAAACGTCGATGTGGAAACATAGCTTAACTAAGTACATATATATTAAATACAATACATTGGGTTTATGTCATAAAATAATGACATCCTTTGTTGTATTTGATTTCAAATGCAGCACGATGGTTATAAGTCGGCCATCTTGAAAATGGCGGCCATATTGAATTTACAACCAAGTTTATTCATGGAAAATAAGTACAAATATTTAATTGATCAGATACTAAATTTCAACTAAAAATGTTAAGTGATTGATTTGATATTGAAATTTTATACTTAAATTATCTTTTTTTGCGGCCATCTTGGATTGGCAGCCATATTTTCATTAAACGAAAAAAGTCAAGGTGGAAACATACTTAGCCTGACTAAGTACATATAGGGCAATAAGATCCACCGTGTTTCCTGCTTTTAACAAAAAAGTTTAGGGGTGTCACATTTTTGGGATCTGCACCCTGACTAATAAACGGACACATTTTCGCATGATAATATATCCACTCCTATACAAAATTATATATATATATATATCCCCAGTTTCACAATCGTTCCTAAACTAATATGTAAATAGGCATTGCCTATCCCAGAAAATGTCCAAATTTATTATCGGGTTATTGTGTACACAAACACACACACCCAAAACAAGGATGGCACACATTGTTTTGTCTTACCAAATACTAGTGGGACTGACTATAGTTAACTACCGCCGAGTTCTTGCGTCATCTTTCAATCATGTTCTGTCAAACAGAACTGAGTTTTGGTATGATCTGTCCAGGGACACAAAAGGCTATTCAATTACCCAATATAGTGAATATACTAATCCATACCACAACATTCTCACGTTGTAATGTCTTCTCATCTTGAGTCACCTTTTACCATACCATGTTAATAATTTAATCTACTGATTTATGGATTGCATAAATAACTACTCCTGTTTCTTAAAACAAGATGTGTATCATATCACAGTTCAAGATTTCCCATTCAATTAATGAAGCAGTTATACCAATGAAAAACAAACATACTAATTTATGTCCAAATCACAATCCAGGAGTAAAGTAAAGAAAAACTTTGAAACTAACAAGTTAGGTTAAACACGCAAACTTCCACCAAGGAAATGAGACAGAGTTTTCTGGAAGAGTAAGCACCTTCTGTTAGCTAGCTACACCGGCCACGTGTGTAATCAATATTAAGTGAAGGGAACAAGGAACTAAAACACGTGTGTAATCAATATTAAGTGAAGGGAACAAGGAACTAACATCCAAAGGTCAATATTGGACACAGAGACATCAAACTTGTCAACAATACAGTGATGATGGTCATATAACTTTTTGCCGAAGGCCCTGATAAGCCTTGGCTTGCAATATCCCTTGGTCAACAATCTATTCTGTTTGTGACTGCCTTGGTTGCTCAATGGTATAGCATCCTCCTGGAGAGTGGAAGGTTTTTGGTTCCAACCTGACTTGTGTTATACATGACAATACTTAAAAATTTGAGTTACTGCTTCCTCATTTTGCAAGCCACATTTGGCTTAGAGGATAGACTATCGACTGGTTATAGAATATTGATTGGGAGTGGAATGCTTGTCTGTGGCGTGCTGACTCTGTGAGGCAGCACCTTTAACGCACAACCCGATATGAATACAGTGGTATGAGGGTAAGCTCCCCTTACACCTTCAACATTCACAGGCATATAGTACCATGATGAGAATTTTCTAAAGCACAGACCATTGCAAGTAACAAATGATATGATTAAAACTTGACAGGCTTGTACCGAAATAATGTTAAAATTAATTTTAGCCCAGCCCCTTTAAGTTTCACTGCATGAAGAGCCCCGGAGAGTTGAAAATGCTTTTTCACTTATATGGAGACGGTTAATTCTAGGATGGTGGGTTGGAGTTTTTTTTACCCCAGTCAAGATTATTCATTATTCACCTAAATTAAAATGGAACATTCTGGGATGATATACTAGAAAGATGTTGCTTTAAGATTTATATTGAAATGGTCACTTCTGTGGATGGTGGAGTGGAAATTGGCATTTATTCACTTATACCAACTTTTTTCGAGAACCAAGTCTGGGATATTTAAGAAGGTAATGTTGATTTTACCCTAGTTAAAATTTTTATATTCATTCCGAGAACTGTAAATTATTGGAATCCCCTGCCAGCATCAGTAGTCCAGTCGCCATCCCTGGAGGTTTTCAAGGATTTAATTCAGACCTTACCTAAGTGAATCTCAACTACAGTCAACTTCTAAACTCAACATGAATGTTTTGTTATTGTTATTTTCATCACAACTTTTTGGGACAGCGGTCCATCTCATTGCACAACATTTTTATATTCATTCTGAGAACTGTAAATTATTGGAATCCCCTGCCAGCATCAGTAGTCCAGTCGCCATCCCTGGAGGTTTTCAAGGATTCAATTCAGACCTTACCTAAGTGGATCTCAACTACAGCCAGCTTCTAAACTCAACATGAATGTTTTATTATTGTTATTTTCATCACAACTTTTTGGGACAGCGGTCCATCTCATTGCACAACATGTACAGTTTCCTCATCAGTTATGTCCAAGTTAGATTTTCGGTGAGTGCAGTCATTGTAGTTGAAGTCAGTTCTAGTCAGCACCTTAAAGTCAAACTGGTCCAGCCACAGGGGCTCGGGGGATATTATTTTAGTTTATATTGGTGTCAAGATCGTATTATTCTGTTGTTTTATGGAGAATAATACGATCTTGACACCAATATAAACTAAAATAATATTCCCCGAGCCCCTGTGGTCCAGCTCGATCAGCTGATCATGATATCCACGTCACATATAAACAAACAGAGGATTTGTCAATATTTACATTAAATTCGGAATAAATGTCAATAAATTTTATCTGTATTTTCATAAAAATGATTATTGGGACGATCTGTTAATTCTTTCGGAAGGCGCATTTTATTATTTTTCTAAAAAATCGATCATTTGTTACAACGTCTTTCCCGTCCTGGCGAACGCCATTTTTGTTTACACTGCATTCAGCGAGGGTCACATATGCACTGAAAATTTCCATTCAATTAAGTAATAATATGTGAAAAAGTGTTACCGTAGAAGTCATATACTGTGGTTATGCTAACCTCGTAATAGTTTTGTGTCAGGTAACTATGGTTATCAATTTATCTAACTTGAAATCGGCAAATTTTGTATCTTCACGCATTGTATACTGTGTGATCATGGTTGATGCACGTGAGAAAGCCTGTCGCTGATTGGCTTACAGTGGTTATCGATCTAAATTGAACTTTGACCCAATCAAAAGAAATCACGTCATCGCGAATCTTGAAACGCTACACTTGGAGATCAGCCAGAATGGCGAAAGAAACGTAAATATTTAGTATTCGATCAACCTATTTAAATTATTACTTGTTTCAATGAATTATTTTCACAATAATCGTTTTTTGGTTTCATTTCTGATGTACGAGACGGGCGAGATTTTCCCCCATATGGAGCTCACTTCCTGTCAATTTGACCCCTTCAATGGCCTTGAGAAAAGTGGTGCACGCGCGGCGTCAAATGATTTGGACGTACGGTCTATGGAATTTTTCCACAATTTTCTATGACGTCATAATACATACGTGTTACCTATAGACGGGAAATTCCAGGCGCTTCGCGCCGGGACATTTCCCGTAAAATTTTCCTTAAGTTGAATCTAGCAAGTTTTTGGCCATTTTTTGTCTACTGCAGATAAAATAAGATGGAACAAAACAGATGTAGTCAAAAACAAACATACTAATCCATGTCCGAATCACAATCCAGATGCAAAGTAAAAACTTCAGAACTGACAAGTTAGGTTAGACACGTGAACTTCCACCAGGGAAGTGAGGTCGGGTGCTCCGGAAGGGTAAGCACCTCCTGTTTAGCTAGCTTCACCCGCCACGTGTGTAATCAAAATTGTGTGAAAGGAGCATGGAACTATGAGACGTCAAATATATCCAGGGCAATCCTGGTCACAGAGACATCAAACTTATCAACAATACAGTGATGACGGCCATAAACTTTTTGAGGGCCTTGATAAGCCTAGGCTTGCAATATCCCTGAGTCAACAATTTATTTGCAAGCAGCCTTATTCGTTGTACAAAGTTTCCGTAGTGGGAACAAGCTCTACAATAGCGTATTAATTAGGAAACAAATACATCATAAGCAGGAGAAGAAGGTATATTGCTGCATAAAAAAGGAAAGTTAAAAAATGGAAAAGTTGAAATCATCGCGTTTGTCATAAAGTTTCAAAGTTAGACTTTCGTAGGCGTCACAATTCAGGTATAAGTCTAAATATGAAGCAGAACTTGAGGAATCAGTCGTGTCTTTTATTTCAAGCTACTAGGATAGATGACATTTACATAGTCTCCAAATTTAGGATTGTTAAGAGACAGAACGTCATCTATATATCTGTATGTTGAGTTGAATGATTTGGCGACAGACTTCTTTTCAGATTTAACAAGGCTCTGCATAAATTCTGCTTCATAAGAAAAAAGAAACACATTATCAAGCAATGGTGCACAGTTTGTACCCATTGGTATACCGATCGTTTGTTGAAAAACTATATTACCAAACACAACAAATATGTTATCTATCAAGAACTCCAACATTTTGTTGATGGTATCTTCAGTATATTTATGGAATACATAATTTGCTTGACAAAATAACCAAAATCCCTTTTCAGCACCAGATATTTGTATCTTACCGTTGTTGTAAAAGAAAACCAAGTGAATAATTTTTTAAGACGTTCTTTCAATTTAGAATTAGGGATAGTAGTGTATAGTGTAGAAAAATCAAATGTTTGTTATACTTTTTACATGAGATAAAGTATTAGAAGCAAGATGTTCAAGTAATTCTTTAGAATTTTTGAGAATCCATATTTGGTTGATTCCAGATGTAGAATATACTTTTTCTGAATAAGACTGAAGACCATCTTTGACGATTGTCAAAAATTGTGTTAGAGTTACCGATAATGATTTAGTAGTACATTTAGATGAGCCTGCTATATATCTTTCCTTGTATGGAATTTTATGGAGTTTAGGAATCCAATACAAGTAAGGAAGATCAAGATCTTCCTCTTTAAGATTGACACCGAACTCCCCTGTGGTTGAAAAGAGCTTCATCTTTGGTAAAATTAGTTCTTGTATATGCAGGGTAATTTGATATACTATCTAAACCAAGCCTCTTAATAAGACATCAAGGTAGAATCTCTTACAAACGAGGATAATGTTGTTGGAAGCTTTATCAGCTGGGACAACAACATATTTGTTGTGTATGTCTGTTAGAATTGCCTTAACTTCTGGATCCTTGAGTACTGAAGACTAATAATAAATTAATTCCTCTTAAACATGATACCTAAAATTCAAAAATACATGTAACTTGAAGACTAACAAAATTATTTAGATTTTAAAATTGACAGAATTAAGTTAACCAACTTGCCAACTGTAACACTAAAGCTAAAAGCTGACAGAATTCACCCATTCTAGCAACAACGCTGAAAAAAGAAAACAGTAGTCAAAGTTTAGGAATAATTGTGAAACTGTAGCAAGGTTTGTCAAATATCAAACGAATTCCAAACAAAAGTATACTGAGAGATTTGTTCAATCAACAAAAGGTTGGAATATTTGATACACAACATATTTGTTTGGTTTAGTAATATAGTTTTCCAGCAAACATTTGGTATACCAATGGACACAAACTGTACACCGTTGCTTGCTGATCTGTTTTTATATTCGTTTAAAGCACAATTTATCCAGAATCTTGCAGAGGACTGTCGCCAAATCATTCAACTTAATCTTCAGATATATCGATGGCATTCTAGCTCTTAACAATTCTACATTTTAGACTAAAAAAATGCTATCACCTAGTGAGCTTGAAATAAAGGATACAACTGATTATTCAAGTTCTGTTTCATATCTAGACTTATGCCGCAATTATGACAACTACATGGGATGAACGGCTACATTTTAAGCAGTATGAACACGTGATGATTTTAATTGCTATTGTCAACATTTCTTTTCTATGCAGCAATAAACCTGCTTCTACTGGTTATGGTGTATTTATTCACAAATAATACGGTCTTGCACTTTATACAACGGTGCAGGCTTACAAATAAATTGTTGACCTAAGTATATTGCATGCTTATTAGGGCCTTCTAAACAGCCATAACAGTATTGAGTTCTAGTAAGATGTCTCTGTGTCGAGGATTGTCCTAGATGTATTTGGTGTCTCTTAGTCCCGTGTTCTTTTCACTCTCAAATTTGATAACACACATTTATACCATTCCGGAGCATCCGACCTCACTTCCATGGTGGAGGTTCACAAGTTTCGTCTAATTTGTAAAGTTTCAAAGTTGTTACTTTGCTTTGGGATTTTGATTTGGACATGCATTCACATGTTTGTTTCCACTTATACATGTATTTTCATTTATTTGTTTACCAAGCTACACTCACCGAGTGTAAAATCAAAATATATACTGAAGAGAACATTGGAGTATGGTACGCCAAATATATACAGGATAACTTTGCACAGAGGGTAACTATACTTACCAACCAAAATGCTATTGCAGCTATAAAATGTTACGAATTTTCCGACAAATCCAGACTTGGCATAAAACTAAGTCTAGAATTCGTCTCGTTTTACGAAACAGGCTGTACCGCATGGAACCAACTGTGTTAAGGCCACATACAAGTCTGTTACAGCACTGTAATTTTGAAGCCACCTATCCTATCACACAACTTTAAATGTAGTTACCAATTTGGTCACAACCGATTCACAAGTCCAAATACGAAACAGAATTTCAAGAAGCGTCGTATCATAACATATCGGATGCATCGGATGGTTGCGTATTATGTGTGAGTCTTAAAATTGACCTCGATATGTTTTATTTTATGCTATCATCCTTATTTTGTTAGTCATAAATATGATTTCCAATAAGACCTTTACATTTAAGGGATAAATGTCTTGTAATTTTCCCGCTAACGCGTCGCCAATAAAACTCAATTTGCGACAGTAAAACCCACGGATATACGTCTGCAAATCGAAAATTACAAGACAGTTATCCCTATTCTAATTCATCCCTTTAATTTATATACTTTTCTCCCAATTTTGTTTTCGGAAAATTCAGTTACTAAAAATAGCCACGTGGTTTTCCAGTAACCTTATTTTGTTTGAGCCATTTTGCATACTTCAAATAATGGAGTGGTGCGCATGAAAAGTAAGTCCTAACACATATGGTAAAAATTCCATTTTTAATTGTTTTAGTGAGTAAAATAACCCAATATCGTATTGACAAAAAAAAAACAACAATTGTTGACAACGATCATACAAGGAAATAATTGAAATTCTTACACGAGACAGCCTGACCAAGATGAATTATTTTTCAATCGATATAGAGGACACCGCCATTTTCCCCAGTCGAGACGTGGTTTGTATATAGCATATTAGTTGTGTGTGCCATAAAAGTTATACACGTTAACAGAGGAGTTACTGATGTCGAACTGCTTTTGATACCAGTTACCAGTTAATTGAAACTGTGTTTGATACAGATAACTAACTTGCATCGTGTTATTTACTAAGCCAAGGGTGGAGAGTGCATTAACTTGATCGATACGTTGAGACTTTATGATTGCATTTTCGGAAGAAGATTTTCCTTGAATGATAGCAGAGTATGACATTTTCTGACAATGTGAAGAATCAGCCGAGTAACTGCGTACGCTAGCCTCATTTTTATGACCTGTAATTTTCATTATTTCTCTTGTCTCGACACCAGCATGAGATAACTGAGTGACAGTTGTTGCCCTAACACAATGGTTCGTGTAGACCCTGCTTAACTCTTCCTCAGTCGAAATTGTTTTCATCATGTCATTCAATATGCGTTCTCTAACAGGGAACGTACACAAGTTTTATCATTTGGTGTTATAGTTATTTTGGGCTGTTGAAATAGAAGGTCAGACTCCTCATTTCTTTTCTCCGTGTATTTTTTCATGGAGGCAACAGGGCACATTTCATCATTGGTAGCATAAATGCGAGAGGTAAACCTGGTGTCACTATCTTTGACATCGTCCCCTTGGTAATTTCTTTGTTGCTTCATTAAATGCCATTTTAATGCATTTATAACCATCACTATCATGTGTTATTACTTATGCAATTGAATTTCAATTTTCTCAAGATTTCCCTACCACGGCGGGCAAACCCTATTGTAAGATCAAACCAGACCTTTCTCAGTAACGGAAGTGTTTGGTCTGTGGATAAAACTCAAGATGACCTAACCTTTAACAAATTTGCATCACGCAGAGCTTGATAATGTTCAGTTTTATCTAACCCATCTTTTTTCATATCTTTACGAACAGACACAAACATTTGATTTGAAGAGTGAAAACAGTTCTCTTTGACATCTAAGATAGAAAATGTTTTATTGTATGGAGGGCTGCGTAAATGTCTATTTATTGAAGCTCTTATTCCAACAAAAGTGCATCTGGTGTATCTTTCTCCTTGTGCATTTCTCACTTTTGCATAGAACGTCCGCAGTCTACTGTTCAGGTCTGATGGCGTTTCATCTTCAAACTCTTTTCTGTACCCCTTGTCTGCAGCCATTCTTAAAAGAGAGATGATTCAAGTAGCATATTAGTTTTATCAATAACATGACATACTGTAAACTTTTCATGGGGGATTTAATTTCGGTTTGTTTGTGAATCTGTCGCACCCACCAATATAAATGCCATTGAATTATTTTATTCCCATATAATTACTGTAGAGATGAAAGTTTTCCACAAAATGTTATGCCACGTATTAAACATTATATTGAAAACCACAAAATTTAATTCCCATGAATATGAATGATTGTACAGTATTTATGTGCCAGTTTATACAATTCCAGCTTGAAATTTAAAGATGGTAAATCTATTTGAAACTATGATTGCCCTTCGTGAGAGTGTTTGTCAGTTCTTTGTTCAAGGTTGGTTGTAAGTAAGTTTGCTTGCTCAAGATGGTAGTTTCTTTTGACACTCCAGTTTCCTCCACCATCATAGGAATTGACACATAAAATATAAGTGAAATAATCTTTACTTGGGCATAAAGTCTTATCCCATTTTTTATTGAGTAGACAAATACTAAGTATGTATATGTAAATTTTGTTTCAGTTCAAATTAAACAAATTTACAAGGGTAAAATTTCGAAATTGTCTGCAAATTGAGAATTATAAAATCGATTTCTTTCCATGTATGGAGAGAATAAATACGACGCTTAAACCGTGGACCAGAGCGGAGTTCTGGCCTGGACCTTTAGAACAAGTAGACCGTTTAACTAACTAAGGCACTGGAACATTTATTCAGATTACTGTGCTTCACCCTGTGCTGTGGTAAACTAATAGGTAGGTTCCCAGGGTTTGATATAGTTTAGGAAAAAACCGGGATGTGATGGGTCAGACTCAAAATATTTGATGTAAAAAATATTAGAGTACATTGCTGATATTTGGGAAGTTTACAAGTTGAGAGTCCTTTTTTGGTCACTGCATTTTCCTGTTTCATAGGTTAGGTGCAGGTGACGACCTGTATATACAGGTTCAAAAAATGAAAAGAGTGCTATGGTATTAGAATAAAATTAAACTCATTTATAGGCAGTTGGTCCTTGTATAGAGGTGACTAGTTTGACTTGTATATAGAAAATTAAAATAATTTTTACAGTTGCAGAGACATGTAAGAAAGGCAAGTATATTTATAACACTTTACCAGCTGAGTATAGTCCAAATCCTGACAGTTTTTTTATTTTGTTTAGGTCAAAATAAAAAAAATCAACATGGGTATGTGTAGCGGTCTGGGTAGCTCAGTGGTAGAGCACTCGCCTATAGTGCGGGAGGTACCGGGTTTGATCCCTGGTCCGACCCTGTAATATTTTCTCTTTCCTGTTACATTTGGGGCTCGTCCGTCCATGGGAAGTGGCGACTAATAGATTGGTCTCTAAAGACTCAGGGTGGAACCTGGTGGTTTTGATTCAAGGAAGGTGAATCGAAAAAAAGGAAGGGAGGAATGTAGCGGTCTGAGTAGCTCAGTGGTACAGAGCTCGCTATATTGCCAGAGTCTCGGGTTCGATCCCCGGTCCTAATTTTTTTCTCTTTCTGTTACACATGTGTTATATTTTGATATGTAGTTTAAATGACTGCAGGGTTAGCTCTGGCTCGATTAAGTTGGAGCCAAATTATTAGCCAATATATAAATTTTGGACCCAGTTTCTATGTGAAAGAGCAAAAATAAAAATAAAAATGGAAAAATGAAACTAAGAAGCACAAAAAATGTTAGAACAATTTAGAACTTTTTATCTATTCTGTTGTAGATCTATATATTTTTCTTGATTAACAATTTGTAATACTTGTTTTACTTTTTCACACTTGTTTAAAAGAAACAAATCTGCTTTTTTCTGGCTCATTAAGAAAGTTTCAGAGCATAAATATTAGCAAAAAGCCATTTTTGGAGCCAGGAATTATGAAACTTAGCAATGGGTTAAATTGGCGAATGACAGAGCTAACCCTGGTCTGCATTTTAATCTTGTAAAAACTAAGGGTGTGTGTGTGTTATGATTGTAAATTGTAATTCATGTCACACAGAGGTTTGAGTTCAGTGGTGTGGCCACCTTGGTGTTAATATTTTCAATGACTGAAGGAGATTGCTCAGGCCTTCACTCAAATTTCTGTGGAACATTGTTTTTAGCAATTGCATTATATATACATTGTTAAATTTAGGGACTTTTCTATTTTTGAACCAATCAAAACAACATGACTACAGGATGCTTAATTAGGATACGCCCCATTTTTCATTCTATCAGTGCTAGAAGCGACTGAAGCTATCACAATCCATCCAGGTCTTTATCACTACACTTGGCAAATATATCATTGTTTTGTATCGATGACATGGGGTCGTCTGTTGGTTCAAGACCGGGACCGGGAGGAATCTTCCTGCATCTCTTCTTGCATTATTACTTCTAAATTTGGAATGTTCCATTCTTCTTCGAGTTTTTCAGTAAGATCGACAGTTGCAATTAAATCATCGTCACTCTCATTGTCTGACGCCATTTTTAATTCAAAATTCCCGATTTCGAGATCAAGCTCAGATGTTGCATCGGCCATTACGCAATCGATGTGTATTGGCTGTAGCGTATAAATACATTGTATCAAGTGAAAAGGCTATGATTTCCGACAGTACAATATAGGGCAGTAAATCGATGGTTTGTATGCCGCAAATTTAAGCAATTACCAATAAAAATACTTGTAACAAGTTAAATGCATTAGAATAGCTTATTTCAAACCTTCGAAAGGTTTTATAGTCGCATCACAGTATCGTTGATAAATATGCCTATGTATCGTAAATTACATAATCCCATATTCCTTTTATTCCAATTGTGAATACACATGGCGGGTGTAGCTAGTTAAATAGAAGGTGCTTGCCCTTTCAAAGCAGGATTTTTAGGTTTAATTCCCTGGTGCAGTTTCACTTATCTAATCTATTTGCCAGTTTCAAAGGTTTTGCTCTACTTTGAATTGCAGTTTGGACATGGATTGGTATGTTTGTTTATGATTTCGGCTTAAATCTGAATCATTTTTATCAAACTATCAGCATTACTACATTACTGTAAATAATTGTACAAAATTTTGAATTTTAGTAGATGATGGATTCGTTGTAAAAAATTACTGAACTACTTTTTACATTTGCTGTCTAAGATTTTATTTGAAACTTGTATTAACTACATTTTTTCAAATCGATTTTTTTCTCCAGACTTAAACTTGACAAATCATCAGTCTCCATCTGCGGTCCCTTTAAAAATAAAATAAACCGTGTGTTAATACATACTAAGTTTATAGTGTTAATTTATAATCATACAGTATAACATACAAATGTGTGAGACACAAATCTTTATTAAAATCCTAAACAATAACTATATATATTGTCATTGCAGGGGTTTACCGAATCTCTATTAGAGGTCTCATCAGTACATATTGCATTATAAAAATAGACTTTGTTTAGCTCTTATAGACTTATAAAGTTTTATAAATAAAAGTGCAATCTTTTAAAAATAATATACTGATAACATATAAGACACTTTTCCTTATAAAACAGATCAAAATATTTAGGAAAACAAACCTCAATTTACCATTTTTGCAGATACCTACTACGTATATTAAAATATATAAGCCATGAATCAGTTATAATTTTTGTGGGTTATACATTGGGAACGTTAATTTTCGGACATAAAAAATGAGATTATTCATATTCTACTATTTAGGTTCCATTAAAAGGAAATTATTTACATAGCGCGTGTGTGTGTTTATGTATGTGTGCATATGTGTGTTTGACACAGATCGATAGAGACTTACTCTTTGTCATTACGATGGAAACTGAATATACCCTGGATGGCGTATCCTGGGTGTATTTTGTAGTCAGTGGTTCATCCCAATCGTTTAACCAGCTACTCATTTGACAATTGACTGGCTTACGACCTAAAAATTAAATGAAACTATTGAATTTAATTAAAATCATTTATTCAACTTATAGACTTGCAATTTATTATTGCGAATCATTAAAATGTTAAACATTACAAAACTTATTTGAAAATCATCTACTTGGAAATCGGCAATACTTTGAATTTTATACACACATACTAATCCATGTGCAAAACGCATATAAAAACTTACATATTCAGATATAAATTGCCACCAGGGAAGTAAAGCAGAATGCACTGTAAGGATACATACCTCTTGTCTAGCTAGATACAAACATTACATGTAATAAAAAATTCAGTATGAATGGAACATAAAACTACGAAACACAAATATCCAGGATAATTTTGGATAGACAGACACAAAACCTATCGAACATATTGTGATGACTGCCATGCAACTTTGCCTTGATAGTCGTATGCCTGCAATATCAATGAAGCATTAAACAGCACGGTACTTTGTATAGCATTCCAGTAATGGAAAAAAACCATAATATTTAAATGCTGAATTTATTCAAATTAAAGTAATGAGCATCCAAAAAATTAAGCAGTAGTAGTATACAGAACATGACATCAACGATTATCTAATTGCATGAATATATCGAGGGCTTAGAGGTAAAAGGGGCTATATGCCTTCTTTATAATATTTATAATAGCACCTTTTACCTCTAAGCCCTCGATATTTTCCTCGTTGGTCATTATTAGATCTCTGTATGCATCACAGAAACAACATAAAACCTACTTTGACTTGCTTATATAATACACAACTTACCATTATCCCTGCAACATCTTACTCTCCAGCGCCTGTCCTTGTGATGGCCACTAAAGTAACTGTACAGACCGTTGATCATGCCGCCACCTCGACAAACGTAATCAATTCTTTGGTCGAAGTTATTTACATATCCTGAAACATGAAAAGAAAACAAAAACTTGGAACTCTTGAATCATCAGTAATGTTGTTTACATTCCGAACTCTTGCATTTGATAAAAGACAACGCATCCATAGACCTTTTTAAAATTATGATACATGTAGATGAATAAGTTTGTATAATGTTCCTTTTGTCAGTCATTTTAATATCTAGCCAATCAGTTGTGGAGACATTTTGAAGTAAAAAAAAGTACTAGGTTGAAGAACAGATAATTATCATTTAACAACGTCGTTGATATTTTGTTCTTATGTGTTCAAACATTTTTGCCCTGTAAATTCATAAAAATAGCAGGAAGATATTTCGACATTCAATTTTGCGCTATCTAACTATTATTATTATTATTATTATCATAAAATTTATAATGAAAATAATATGGAATACCTGACCATGAGCACAAGGTTGCGTTCAAACCACAAATCGGCGATGAGCAGGTAAAATCATACACTCTGTCCTCCTTTTCGTTGCTATGCTTGCTTGCTATACGAGTAATCACCTGATTACTTGGACACTTGAAATATAAACGTCTGTGAAAATGGTTTTTCCAACAATTTGCCAGCTGTAACAGGCACACGAAAGCTAAAAACTTAATGAATTTCCCCATTCTAGCAACAACACTGAAAAAAGAAAACAGTCATTTTTGTCCCGATACAAATGAAATTATTGGGTGACGTATCTTAATAATACCTGTCACAATATTTACAAATTTTGAATGCTTGCTTGATGGATCGATTGATTCATTGATTCATTGATTCATTGATTCATTGATTCATTGATTCATTCATTCATTCATTCATTGATTCATTCATTCATTCATTCATTCATTCATTCAATGTCGTTTTAGGTCCGAGTCCAGATAATTTCACTTATTTTCAGACGTCACCATTGCGAAGTAGCATGAAGTTTTACATTTGCTGTGTTTTTTAACTTGGAACGCCTGCCGTGACACGGTGCGTCAGGTTTTAATGTCTCTTCCGATACTCCATGACTTTTATTTCTATATGCCGAGTACTTGGCGAGAGAACAGTCACTACCTCTTCACAAGTCTTTGTCAGACTAGGTCGGGGTTCGACCTCCCACTTACGAATCGAGCACTATGAGCTATCGTAGTGATATACTTCTGAATGCAATGTGAACTTCTGCCAGGAAAGTGAGACCGGGTCCTTTAGAATATCAGTGATTAAACCCAAATTATGACTACCCCTACATTACATCATTCAGTATTCCTTTTTTCTATTTCATCGTCATAAAACACATATTTGCTTTTTTAGTAAATAGTAAATAATCGTTAATAAAAAAAATATGGACTTACCTGTTTACTGTCAACCGTTAGATGTTGTTGCTCCAAACATGAATGCTTTAGCTTTTATAGCCAAGAAAACGATATCTAATACTCTGCAAGATGTCACTATATGAACTGATCCTTTGAAACTTATACCATTTGATGTTTTGTTATTGAATGGTGTATCATTTTTCAAAGCCGCTTTTGTTAGGTTAGTCTAAAAATATCATGGTTTCGTGAAAATACACACTTCAAAGACTATATTTTGTACCAACTGTTCCAAATTTTTTTGTATTGACATAATGGCCAGTCCACGTTTAATATGCGAATGATCACAGTACGGCCAGGCTAGTTAAAACATACAAACATATATCCCAACCATATTTATATATATATTCATTTCCACAATTTTTTTATCAACATTATTGATGGTGAATTTTATTTTGAAACGGGGATTTATCTGTACCAGAGGGCATCTAGCTTCATTTATAATGATGCCTTATGAGTTATGTGTATTGCCATGATTTAATGTGTTTGGCGTTATTATCTGCGTATTTATATTAATAAAATGGTTTTATTATATAACAACATTGACACTGGTTAGTGTGTCGATTATCGTATTTTATTGTGCATTTGTAAATAAATTGGGACTGTCAAGTACTTTCTCTGGGAAAGTCAGCTCGTCCTCGTGTTCGGGGGGCTTCACTACACTTTAACGTAACGTTTCACTTCGTTAATATTAAAATAATCGTTGCAAATCTGTAAAAATGAATTGTTTTAGTTACCATCTTGTTGTAACAGTATTTAATTGTTTTCCCTTTTTTGTGTCATTATTTCCATGTATATTTTTTACTTTTATGTCCAGACGGTTCACAGTTGCCGTCATTTTCCGTTATTTGGTGGTGAAGGTCATGTAATACTTTTGAAGTCATGACCTTATGCTGTCCAATCAAGTTGCGTTTTAGGAAACCTCTTAAAGTTGCACGATCAGGTTTGTTCCCGTATCTATGGGTGGGTTCCATTGCTTTCCTCGGTATAAATACCACACACAGCGTTCTTTTGGTTCAGTCGTGATTACATCTGTGTTGATATGTGCTGACAGGTCACACGACTTCCTGGTCTAAAAAATTAAATATTTATATTCATATTTCTAGGGTATGTATTCCTTAATTTGATTACATCCTAGTTATTTACCCATAATAATACCGTAATCATTATAAAATCTAGTATCATTATCTCACATTTTCAAACTTATGTTTACGTCGTCTGCTCGTATGCTTTACTGGTGGCATAGATCAACACATAGCCTGTTAGGCACTGCATATCCAATACACATTTTTTGAATACAGGTGTACCTATTATATCCTAGTGGCCTGTGCATCATTGAGCTTAATGTTAAGGAATATATATACAAGTATGGAGGTGCTTACCCTTCCGGAGCACCCGGCCTCACTTCCCTGGTGGAAGTTCACGTGTCTAACCTAACTTGTCAGTTCCAAAGTTTTTACTTTGCTTCTGGATTGTGATTCGGAAAAGGATAAGTATGTTTGTTTTTGATTATGTACGGTTCAATTTGTTAATTATTTTAAAAATAATAAAAACAATAATAATAATCTTAATTAATACTACTACTACTAATAATAATATTATTTTTATTATTATTATTATTATTTATTATTATTATTATTATTATTATTATTATTATTATTATTCCATAACGTTATTTTTATTTCCGTCATTCTTTAATTAGCAGAAACAGTCATTTTTAATTCCACACCCCCACAGCCGTATATATGAGATAGAATATATAACTTCCCCCTTATTGTACAAGAGATTCTAGTGGATATGAATAGTTTTACGATATCCCTTTGTGAGCGAGTGGCTAAATGGATATGCTAGATGGATTTCATAATATAAATTTTGGACATTCTTATTTGCCTATTTTAACATCTAATTAAAATATCTGGCTTTTCACAGTTTTGGTGCAAGTACCACTTGTTGCGCCATAGTCTCAGTCCAATTTGATGTTTGAAGTAATTTGTACAAACTTGATGAAAGTACTGAAATATTATTCGTGGATGGTTAGGAAAACCCCTGTAATACTGATTAGATTTCTATGAAACTTGTTCACTGTACATAAGCACATCCGAAGTACTTAATACACTACTACTAAAATCGTAACTATATTACAGGAGGCACTATCTGAAAATTATCGACCAATTAGACTGCAGTATCCTAATTATGTACAAAGTTTGACAGAGGCATGTCTGTAAACATTACCTTGACCAAGTTCAACCATCAGTATTCTATCGGTATACGTTGAGCATGATTTGGGCAAATAAACTGAGAATTTTTCACACAAAAAATAAACATATCATTAATCAACTAGAAACCATCGGTCAATCATATTCCTTTTTCCGAATTTATTTTAAACAAATTGTGTTAACTGGTTTAAAGTTTTACAGAAATGCATATATAAGTAACTTTAGTTCCTTGAACTTGACCGAGGCAAATAAACGGAGGATTTTTAATTCAAATCTGATTAAACTTACAGTTGTGAAGAACTGAAAACCATTGACCATTTAAATATAGTATATCCTCATTTGTTAGTTAACACTTTCGCAGCACCCGCAATTACTTCCCTGTTGGAAGGTTACGTATTTAACCTAATTAACATCCTCAAAGTTTTACTTTCATTTAGGATGGAGGTTTGAACATGAATTATTTTTGGTTTTTTTCAGATTTTGTTATGCATTATTTCATGTATTAGTTGCATTTATATGCACCCAAAGAACACTTTGCCAAGATTATTGCAATCATATTGATCAACGTGATCGATATAACTCCGATCTAAATTAGAGCTGTTATGAGGCGACAAATCGTATTGCATAATGTTTGTCAAGACAGAATATTTGGTATTGCTTGTATGATATTAGCATCAAATATAAAAGAATGAAATTTGTTACTGGAAATTTATACTTGGCACGAGCAAAAGCAACAAGTTACACGACACAATAAAAGTGTATCAAATTTTATTAAAACCTAGAGCTTTGGAGAGGTATGGTAAAATTTGGTATTTAAGTACTCTGACAAAAGACCATGTGCCTTTCATTTCTCTATGAAATTGTATGGAAGTAAAACTCTCAAATATGAAGCGGAAGCTCTACTGACTCAGCTCCGGAATGGTTGGGGTATTGAGTATATACCATTGTGATGTAGTTGATTTAGAAGGGAGCAATTAAGTGAGAGATATTTTGATTTTGATATGCTACAAAAACAATTGTTTGTTTAAAAATACAATTTATCTTTCCTGTCTTTTTCATCAATTGATTGACAACTTGTATTATTTTAGAAATCAATTATAATGTTTAATAATTGTAATCGATAATATTGAAGAACGCAACCCCCTCTTAACTTTTGTTTAATTAAATTGATATCTCCACATATGTTGCAAAATATATTAACAAAAACAACGTGGCCTAAATATCAGAAAATGACTAACATATCAATACATTTACGTCATTTGAGCATGGTGTTATACATTATATTGCCGGCATGCATCTAAAATAAAATAACTTTAAAGGCGCACAAAATGTAATTGGCAATAATTAAAGTAAACTCAGAAGATGTCAAATTTAAAAACGAACATACCAATCCATATCCAAATTAAAATATCATGTGCAAAGCAAAAACCTTGAATCTGGCAAATTCACTTCAGCACGAGTATTCACACCAGGAAAGTTAAGCTTGACCCACTGTAAGATCAGGCACCTCATCTTTTGCTACTAAACCTTCCAGGTGTCATCAGTATTAAGAATGAAAAAACATAGAGATATAACACGTCATATATCTCCAGTATATTGTTTGAAACAGTGACATCAAACAGAGACAACAATATTGTGATTACCGCCTTGGCACTTTGAGGAAATAAAATAAGGAATCATATACAAAAAAGAGTAGATAAATAAGAAATGATAAAGCTTAGAAACTCCTATACTTAAAATATAACATAATTTTCTAGTTTCAATATCAATTTTGAATGCACTTGTGGCGGATGTATATCAAAGCAGGAGGTACTAATCACTCCGTAGAACCCGGCCTCACTTCCCTGGTGGAAGTTTTTATTTTGCTTGCTTCAAATTTTTCGCTTTGCTTTGGGATTGTGATTAGGACATGGAATAGTATGTTTTAAACATAACAAAAATATGATGAATCAAATGAATAAAAGAGCAAAGATATTTCTACTAGGATTTACCTAAGATCCTTCTCGAGTAGTAAGATCGGTTTGAACTGAAACAACTTTCTTCATAATTTTCAACATAACCGCCATTTAAGTATCATTAAAATGACCATGTGACCATTTATAGGTGTGTGTGTGTGTGGGGGGTGAGTGTGTGTGTGTGTGTGTGTGTGTGTGTGGTCATTCTCGTCACCGTAAAACTATAACTTGTTTTAAATCCTTCTGTGTCTGTCTTATTACATTTTATATTTTACGAGCGTTACTTTTACTGTACTATACAGCCGTTATGGAATACAACTTATCAATGCGTAATGCTTGGAACAAGGGGTGAAGAATATATCTCATTATCAGCAAATTTCGTCAAAAGTAGACTATTTCTTAAAATACTAAAATATTGCCTAATTTTAGTTGAAGACAATCGTTGCTCAATGGAAAAAAGAGTGTGTTTGAAAGTGCTAAATGATACACAATTCAACCAATTAGCTTCCCAAAGCTTTCATTCAATATCTATTTGGAAATTTTGGCATCTCCAAAATGCATATTAAGAAAGCTTTATAGTGAATAATGTAAACCAATACCCGTCTTGTAACATTTCAATTAGGCAAAATTATAAAAGATTGTTTTTAAATATATAAAATATGCCAATTTTACTAAGGTTTTATCGTCGTTGGCAAATTGACGGATAACAAAGGAAAAGGAAGTTAAATACATTAGCTTTTTTTTTAATGAAGGTATTCAGTATATAATTGCGCATGTAAATGCATAGAGAAATCCTTAATCAGTTAGCTAAACCTAGACTGAAGGCGCTAACCCTACTGAAGCATCTGGCCTCAATTTCCTTGAGCGATATCACTGTAAAACCTATTCACTAGTTTTGAAAGATCTAGGAATGTTGTTTTCACATTAGTTGTTTTTGCTGCTTGATTTCATCACTAGTCAAAAGTCCAACCCTTTTTTGCATGTAAAAAACAATGATGGTCTCCCATATAAAGCCTTTGGAGCCTACTATGCACATTAAGGTTAAAAATAAAAAATATGATTATTTTATTCATTATTTTAGCATATACCAATTATATTATTCACGCAATAGTTAGTAACACAAAAATAACACCAACGTGTCCGTAGTCGCTGTCTTTTAAGTCTCAATGCAAGATAAATTTAGTATCCTAACCTTAGAAAATTGTCTTTCATATAAAATGGAGTTTTATTACTCTTAACTAAACATCATAATTCTAAATAAATTTGTTAATCAAACAGCAGCTTTAAATTTAACAAATATAAGTTGAGTAATGGTGTTTAACGTCCCAGTCAAGAATATTTCACTTATATCAAGACGTCGCCAGCTATAGTCGAAGGTGCAGAAATTTTGCCTGTACGTTGCGCTGATGGCATTATACAGCAGAGTTTTTTAGCGTGCCAAGCCCACCGTGACAGGGGACCTCGTTTATTTTAAGTTCCTGTCCGAAAGAACCGTGACTTTCATTCGTAATGCCGAGTGCTTGGCGTAAGAACAGTCACTACCCACTTTCGAGTCTTCGGTCAGACCCGGCCGGCTAGCGTTATTATAACATAAAGTATCATCATACATATAGATTTTTAGGTTTAAATATTGACAGCCATATGCTTCAAACGGCTACATTCTATATGTCAATCAATAATGTTCAATATAATTGATATATAAATATACGTGGCAGGTGTAGCTAGCTAAACAGCAGATGCTTACTCTTCCGGAGCACCTGGCCTCATTTCCCTGGTGGAAATTTACATGTCTAACCTGACTTGTTAGTTCCAAAGTTTTTACTTTGCTTCTGGATTATGATTCGAATTTGGATTAGTATTTTTTTTATCTTACTTCGTAATGCTCCATATTTATGAGACACATTTACAACAGTAAATTTCTTACTTTTTCTCTTATCTTTTCCGCATAGGTAAAGGTTTATTTTATTTTTTTTTATTTATTTATTTTGTAAAATAAGTTCTGTAATTAATTATGGTATTAATCATCATCGAAAGAAGGAATCTTTCAAAAATGTTTAGGTTGGAACTTTGTTTCAGATAGATACACTTTTTAATTATTTGTCATATGTCACCGTACCGTAAAAATATGAAAACATAGGTATAGAAATAATGGATATTTTCCCCAATTTTTATTAATATTATTATTTTCGCCAGAAACAATATTCTAAAGTTCCTGCTAGTTAAAATCTGTACATTTTGTAATGTCACAAGTTAGTAAACTAGGCGTTATCAATACACTATTAAATGACCATTCATCTGTTCATGTGATTCTAATAAATTCATTACTTTATGACCGATGTTTCACATTGAAAGAACGATGAATCCAGGTGCGTTCCAGAATCTTCTTTTATTTTCATAAAGACATTATTTATAAGACGTTTATGGACCTCTGATTCTGAAAGAAACTGTTGTATTTCAAATATCAACTTCGTGGTAATTAGTACATTAATTTTTTTTTGCCGATTGCTGACGAAGAAAAATGCTGTCGAACCAGGTGTGGATCTTTTGTAAAGCTTTATTATACAAGAAATTAAATACTGAAAGTTCAAAAGTTCTGTTTTATTTCTACCTAATTAATTATATGCGACTTTACTGATGTCTATCAAAAACAAACATAACAATCAAAAGTATTATACAAAATAAAAGTAGAAACGTTGAAACTGATAGACAAAGTTAAACTTATCTTACAGCACTTTCACAGTCAATAGACAATGAAATTCTCATATTTCTTATTTTCACAAATTTCTGTCAACACACCTATTTAAGTACACTTATGTTTTCACTTTAATCAAACAGAATCGTAAAAAAACCGTGTTAAAAGCATGAAAATTGGCATAAATAATATTCATAATATGGAGATAATTTTAAGATATGGGGCCAACCAAAAACATCCAATATGGTCCCTACTCTATATGGTGGACAAAATGGCCACCAAAATCACATATAGTGTATTTAAAGTGTCTTATTGGCTTTTTTCATCACATATTTACAGAAATTGATTTTGTTTTTAGCAGCTTATTATTAATTTTAGTTATTCGCGGTAATGTTTTTAAATTCAAGATCGCTGCCAATCAATGAAAAATTATTGAACGGGTCTCTTAATGTAGCTTCACAATGTTATAGCAATCAAAGAAATTGATTTGGGTTTTATACGCCAAAACGTCACATTACCAGCCGGAGCAACTCAATATCAAAGTAATAATATTGACTGAGGTTTTCAAGTTGTAACGACGCTTTACCAGACCTGATTATCTCTTTACCAGTGAAATAATATTGACAGACGTTTTCATGTCATAAGGACACTTTACCAGACCTGGTCATCTCTATATCAGTGAAATAATATTGACTGAGGTTTTCAAATCATAACGACACTTCACAATACCTGACAATCTCGATATCAGTGAAAAATATTGATTGGGACTTTAAACATCATAACGTCGCTTCACCAGGCTGCACAATCTCGATGTCAGTGAAATAATATTGATTGGGACTTTAAATTTCATAACGTCACTTCACCGGGCCTGACCATCTCGATATCATTGAATTAATATTGATTGGGACTTTAAACGTCATAACGTAACTACTCAAGGCCTGTACATCTCCATTTTTGTGCAATTTTATTAATTGGGACTTTAAACGTCATAACGTCACTTTACCAGGCCGCACCATCTCGATATCAGTGAAATAATATTGAATGGGACTTTTAACGTCATAACGTCACTTCACCAGGCCTTACCATCTCGATATCAGTAAAATATATTATATTGGGACTTTAAACGTCATAACGTCGCTTCACCAGGCCTGACCATCTCGATATCAGTTAAAAAATATTGAATGGGACTTTAAACGTCATAACGTCACTTCACCAGGCCTGGCTATCTCAAAATCATTGAATTAATATTAATTGGAACTTTAAATGTCATAACGTCGCTTCACCATACCTGACCATCTCGATATCATTGATTTAATATTGAATGGGACTTTAAACGTCATAACGTCACTTCACCAGGCCTGACCATCTCGATATCAGTAAAATATTTATATTGGGACTTTAAACGTCATACCGTCACTTCACCAGGCCTGACCATCTCGATATCAGTAAAATATTATAGATTGGAACTTTAAACGTCATAACGTCACTACAGCAGGCCTGACCATCTCGATATCATTGAAATTATATTGATTGGGACTTTGAATATCATAACGTCACTTCACCAGGACTGACCATCGATATCATTGAATTAATATTGATTGGGACTTTAAACGTCATAACGTAACTACTCAAGGCCTGAACATCTCCATTTTTGTGCAATTTTATTAATTGGGACTTTAAACGCCATAACGTCACTTTACCAGGCCGCACCATCTCGATATCAGTGAAATAAAATTGAATGGGACTTTTAACGTCATAACGTCACTTCACCAGGCCTTACCATCTCGATATCAGTAAAATATATTATATTAGGAGTTTAAACGTCATAACGTCGCTTCACCAGGCCTGACCATCTCGATATCAGTTAAAAAATATTGAATGGGACTTTAAACGTCATAACGTCACTTCACCAGGCCTGGCTATCTCAAAATCATTGAATTAATATTAATTGGAACTTTAAATGTCATAACGTCGCTTCACCATACCTGACAATCTCGATATCATTGATTTAATATAGAATGGGACTTTAAACGTCATAACGTCACTTCACCAGGCCTGACCATCTCGATATCAGTAAAATATTTATATTGGGACTTTAAACGTCATACCGTCACTTCACCAGGCCTGACCATCTCGATATCAGTAAAATATTATAGATTGGAACTTTAAACGTCATAACGTCACTACAGCAGGCCTGACCATCTCGATATCATTGAAATTATATTGATTGGGACTTTGAATATCATAACGTCACTTCACCAGGACTGACCATCTCGATATCATTGAATTAATATTGATTGGGACTTTAAACGTCATAACGTAACTACTCAAGGCCTGAACATCTCCATTTTTGTGCAATTTTATTAATTTGGACTTTAAACGTCATAACGTCACTTTACCAGGCCGCACCATCTCGATATCAGTGAAATAATATTGAATGGGACTTTTAACGTCATAACGTCACTTCACCAGGCCTTACCATCTCGATATCAGTAAATATATTATATTGGGACTTTAAACGTCATAACGTCGCTTCACCAGGCCTGACCATCTCGATATCAGTTAAAAAATATTGAATGGGACTTTAAACGTCATAACGTCACTTCACCAGGCCTGGCTATCTCAAAATCATTGAATTAATATTAATTGGAACTTTAAATGTCATAACGTCGCTTCACCATACCTGACAATCTCGATATCATTGATTTAATATTGAATGGGACTTTAAACGTCATAACGTCACTTCACCAGGCCTGACCATCTCGATATCAGTAAAATATTGATATTGGGACTTTAAACGTCATAAGGTCACTTCACCAGGCCTGACCATCTCGATATCAGTAAAATATTATAGATTGGAACTTTAAACGTCATAACGTCACTACAGCAGGCCTGACCATCTCGATATCATTGAAATTATATTGATTGGGACTTTGAATATCATAACGTCACTTCACCAGGACTGACCATCTCGAAGTCATTGAAATAATATTGATTGGGACTTTAAATATGATAACGTCACTTCACCAGGCCTGGCCATCTCGATATCATTGAATTAATATTGATTGGGACTTTAAACGTCATAACGTCACTTGACCAAGCCTGACCATCTCGATATCAGTACAATAATATTAATTGGGACTTTTAACGTCATAACGTCACTTCACCAGTCCTGAACATTTCGATACCAGTGAAATAATATTGACTGAGGTTTTAAAGTCATAACGACACTTCACAATGCCTGTTCATCTAGTGAAATAATATTGATTTGGACTTTAAACGTCTTAACGTCACTTCACCAGGCCTGACCATCTCGATATAAAATCATATTAATTGGAACTTTAAACGTCATAACTCACTTCACCAGGCTGGCCATCTCGATATCAGTGAAAAAATATTGATTGGGACTTTTAACGTCATAACGTCACTACAGCATGCCTGAACATCTCGATATCAGTGAAATAATATTGATTGGGTCTTTAAACACCATAACGTCACAACGCCAGGCCTAATCATCTCGGTATCAGTGAAATAATATTGATTAGGACTTTAAACGCCATAACATCACTTCTCCAGGTCGCACCATCTCGACATCAGTGAAATAATATTTACTGAGGTTTTAAAGTCATAACGATACTTCACCATACCTGGTCATCTCGATATTAGTGAAATAATATTGATTAGGACTTTAAACGTCATAACATCGCTTCAATTCACCAGGCCGCACCATCACGATATCAGTGAAATAATATTGATTAGGACTTTAAACGTCATAACATCGCTTCACAAGGCCGCACCATCACGATATCAGTGAAATAATATTGATTGGGACTTTAAACGTAATAACGTCACTTCACCAGGTCTGACCATCTCGATATCAGTGAAATAATATGTCTTCACTGCTATTGTTTCATATAATATTAAGACGTTTTCTTTTTCTCACACTTTAATAATCTACTTCTGACCTAACACTAATACATTCTGTTTACAGCGCTTTGGTACAAATAAAACATGATATATAACTACAGTACACACCAGTCGAATGTTTAACACTAAGCTCAAGAATAAATGACAAATAAGCAGGTTTTCTCGGCCTAACTCGATCGACAGCATATTTCGACAGCTGTCATTTATCTCTCGGAAGCTTTTCAGCCACTACCTATCTATATCTGTCTCATTCGTCAATGGAATTTCGAATCTTTCTCGTTAGTTCAGTTGTTAATTATCGACAGGTCTGTACTGTATAATTTCGTATTCGTGGCCAAAAAAACGCCTGGTAAATTCATTTCCTAGCTATATTGGCGGCTTGGCTTAGGCTACAAGATTTTGATCAGAAAGTTCTTCGGTAAATCACTCTATTATATCTATAATATACAGGATCCTTACTAGCTCAATTCCGATACATTGTTATAGTTATCCATGCATTTCAGATCCCGAAAACAAATCGTTGACCCTTACTAGCTCATACCTGCTATATTATTATATTTTTTCATACACTACAAATCCCCAAAATACTCGTTTAACCTGAACTATTGAAATTATCCGTTTGTCAGGCGAGAGTAAAAGAAAATATGTGAAACTGGGAACAGAACAGTTAGCTAAATAGCCAAACAAATTAAATCAATAGCTAAACAGATTAGCTCAATCGCCAAATATTTTTAGATTTATTTAATAAATGGAATAAAGCAAGCCAAAACACAATGGTATGACAGGCAAACCAAGATACAAAAAATGAAGTGGCAGATACAACACAACACAACACAACACAAGACAACACAAGACAACACAACACAACACAACGCAACGCAACACAACGCAACACAACACAACACAACACAACACAACACACAACAAAAAGTGTATTATCAATCATAAATACAAGAAACACAAATATCTTGCTAAACCAATGCTGCTTAAGAAAAATCTTCAACAATTCAATTATACAACTATTAATAACAATAGAAGTTAAAAAGCTCATTCCAAATAAATGACAACGATGAAATATCATATGACCATATTATTATACAACACAAAGCGTATTATGTATTGTAAATACACGGAAAATAAATATCTTGCTAAGCCAACGCTGTTTAGAAACATCTTTAACAATTCAACCATACAACTATTTATATGTTCTATAGAAGTAAAAGTTCATTCCGGATAAGTCCCAGTGACCAAATATCACATGACCATATAATGATACAACATAACACAAAGTATATTATACAATTATATACTGTTTTATGCTTGTATATGGTGATATTGACAAGAAAAATAAATATTGAACGAGACGACATCAGAGATCAATGTTTGTTTTTCCGGTCAATATCACACCATATACAACCATTAGAAAGTCCATACTGTTTTAATATATATTTGGCGACATCCTGGTTTAAAATGATTTCTCACAAATGTGACATGGAAATCTAGCTATTTTACCAGTTTCCTGTTTCGCCTTGGTTGAGAGATCACACGCATGATCTCCCATCTGATTCTATGAAAAATAACAGGAATTCCGGATAACTTACAATCATTTGCGCATACGTAATTGATGACGTCATAGTCTTTTTAAGTAAGAACGTCAACAAAAATTCGATGACGTACACCACATTTGATCTACAACAGATTTTTCAGAAATCCTTGGTATATCATATGAGATCAAATGGCCTCGTGTAACAATTTAGCCAATTATAAAAGATGGAATTGATAATTATATAATAGTATGTATTATCAATACGAACAGCATATATCTTGCTAAAGCAATGCTGCTTTAAAAACATCTTAAACAATTTAGCCATACGACTACTTTAATAATAGAGGTTACAAAGCTCATTCAGATAAGAAACAATAGCCAAATATTATGTCGAGGGCTTAGAGGATAAAGGGGCTATATACCTTCTTTTATCATATATGTGCGTTTCTGCATATGTGATATTGCTATTGACAATTTAGCCAGATCAGCCCTAAAACTAAAAAGACATATCGATATCAAATCAGAGATGCACAAAATGTGTAGCTTGAGACATGTTTGCCAAGCTTTTACATTACCAGTCAAAGGATTGTAGTCACAAAAATTGATTTTGGTGTTGTCATGCTACACTTTCCAAGTAAGACTACCCGTTCCTTTCAAATATGTATCTATAACACTGTGCATCAACTTAAAATTGAAAGATACATATTTCAAAAAAGTATATGATAAAATGATAATAATATGACTCTTTTCATATCAAACCCTATATCAGCCCTCAACCCACATATCAGCCCACGGGCCTATCGGTCCTCTGGCTATATGTGGATCTCGGGCTGATATGGAGTATGATATGAAAAGACGCATATGATAATCTATATTTATCATAGCACCTTTACCTCTAAGCCCTCGCGATGACCATATTATACAACACAAAGTGTATTAATTTTGTATTATATACAAGAAAAGGAAATGTTTTGCTCAACCAATGCTGCTTGAAAAAATCTTCAACAGTTCAACCATAATACTATGTTAACTAAAAAAAGTTAAAAAACTCATTCAAAGTAAGTGACAATGACAATATCAATATACAACACACCACAAAGTGTATTATGTATTATATAGAAGAAAACGAAATGTCTTGCTCAACAAATGGTGCTTTAAAAAATCTTCAAGAATTCAACCATACAACTATTTGTAACAATAGATGTAAAAAAAACCATGCCGGATAAGTGACAATGGCCAAATGACCAAATATCATATGACCATTTCATTATGCAACACAACACAAAGTGTATTATGTATAATATACACGAAACACATATATCTTGCTCAACAAAATTTTTGAAAACATCTTCGACAATTTAACCATACAACTATTTTTATCAATAGAAGTGCAAAAGCTCATAGTAGATAAGTGACAATGGCCAAATATCATATGACATTATAATTAAAAAGACAACACAAAGTATATTATGTATTATATAAAAAAGAAAAGACTTTTTTAACAAATGCTGCTTTAAAATTCAACGATTCAACTATATAACTATTTATAACAATAAAAGTTAAAAAAACTCATGCGGAATAAATGAAATACTAATATTCTGCTTGACACAAGAATAGATCCACAATAATTAACTCAATCTTATTAAACAATAATCAAAATCAAACATACTACATAGGAAAAAAATAGTGGTAGGAAACTTTCGCGGTTTTGACCTTCTTAACTATTTCATGTAAGAAATTTCACGGTTCCGACTAATGGATTTTGATAATGCTTTGCTCGATCGTATAACTACATACAAATTAGATATTATCGGTTTTTCCAAACGAAGTGTACGTAACTGTAGTTTAAGTATTTATATTATCAAAAACAAACATATTAATCGATCTCCAAATCACAACCCAGAAGCAATATAAGAAAAACTTTGATCTCAGAAGTAAGCCTCAATACATTATAAAATTACTAGCTTATTCTATTTTATTTGTCTTAATTTCCTGCAATTAAAATTTGAAATTTCTCAAAAACTAAGGTATACTACCTCATGCAAAGTTTTTTCCTTAGCTAATTTGGTAAAATATATTTTGGTCCTTTGGGTAGATTTCAACATCTTCAAAATAGTTCTGTTTCATAATTTTGGTCCAAGCACTACTGATGAGGAATTGTATTCCGAAACGGCCGTCTAGTGCTGTAAATATAAAACTGGTATGATATGTAATTTAAACCCCTGAGCCGACATCTCTGCTGGTGGTTGGTGCCCCGAGGAAATCACATACTTAGTAGACAATTATTTCGTAATTTTTTCAGAAATATACTATAATTGTCTAAATTTCCTGCAAGTTAAAATTTGAAATTTCTCAAAAACTAAGGTATACTCCCTCATGCAAAGTATTTCCTTAGCTTAATTTGGTAAAATATATTTTGGTCCTTTGGGTAGCTTTTCAACATCTTCAAAATAATTTTTGTTTCATAATTTTGGTCCAAGCACTACTGATGAGGAAACGGCCGTCTAGTGCTGTAAATATAAAATTGTGTAATAAGTAATTATTCATGGGTCACGTAAAATAAATTTTTTAGCTTTTGAAGATAGGCATTATGTTTGTAATAGATTTTTTAATGTTTGGAAACATGATTTACGGCGTCGTCAACTAGGAGTTGTTTATCACTGCATTAGTTCAGTGGTAGAGTCTTTGCTCCGTAAGTGGGAGGTCGAACCCCAAACGGGTCTGATCGAAAATGTGAAGTGAATGTTATTTCTATTACGACACGAAATGAAAATCATCGTTTACACGGATAGGAACTTAAAATACCGTGACACGATAAAGAACCCTGTTGTATAATGTCACCAGCGCAACGCACAGGAAAAATCCTGCACATTAGGCTATATTGACGGCTCGATAATAAGTGAAATATTCTTGAGTGGGACGTTAAACACAATTACTCGACTCCAAGTCACAAAAAGTTGTTCCAAACTGATATGTTTCTCTAGTTCATGTTCATGTTCCCTTTCAACATATATTGAGAAGCAATAACGTGTCATGACAATTATCATTGATGCTTTAATTAAACTTCACAACACGTTTGCTAATCCAGCAATAAGTGATGTAGTATTGTGGCTTAAATGACATGAGATTCAACTACGGGACGAAAGGAGTACCTTGGGAAACTACCTATTTTGTGTTTTTGTTGAGCTCGTAACTCTATATTATGTGTGTTCTTAGATTTACAGTTATTGTTACGGCGGCAAATACATGTTTTTCTTACATTCCCGGCACACAGGAATGAAATACTGACAATGTGCCATGTGAACCAGACAGAAGAATGAAGATATAATTTAAAACGTCGATTTGAACTATAGCAGCTATAATTCCAAGCAACCATGGACATGCACAGAGTATGGTAAGTCTAATATAGATGGTATAAATGAACGCCTGTCGAACCGATTGTATACGTTTAGCAGTGCTGTTGTACTTAGCCAGTGATATGGAGGAGACAATTAGTGCAATGGCATTGAACAATAGCGATAGAATTACTGGAAGAGTAAATGAAAAGAAATTAGCCAAAAATCCACTGATAAAGCATAAACGACCGCTATAACCGATATATATTTCTGTCAAAAGTTCGAGTAATGCACAGGGTAAGACAATTAGTAAAGGCCCCAATAAACAATAAACATATTTTGATAAATTTTGATCATTTACAAGGGCACCAGGACACTACTTAATTGTCTCATCATCTTCAAAATACTAAACAGAAAAAGTGAAATCCAGGTGAAAGAACTTAACCAAAGATAATGTGATACGATTCCTATAATAGTACATATCAGTTTTACATAATTGGCCCCAACACCTACAATGAACAATAATTGTGCTGCCAGCATAGTTACCATCATATGTTTTGAGATAACCCCTTGAGATGATTTGAACAAACCTAAGTACCCATAAACAGCAAGAGTAATAGAAGACAACAACATGAACATCCTATCGTTATGTATGTCATTATTGTTCCGACTGGCCAGCTCTTTATTACAGGATCTTCATTACTGGTAATCGTCTCGTTTTTCTTCTTGTAATGGAATTCAAAATGTGCAGATTGTATTTTAGATATATCCCCCATATTCTGTTATGGTATCGCGTTTGACACACGTACAACGGCTTTAATATGATATGGTACCAATCCAGGCTGTTTTTCCGTGATGAAATTCGCAAATACAGGCTGTACTTTGTTTATGTTGACCATTCCAATAAAATATATCTGTTGTATTCCTTTAGAATAACAAGTATCTGTGATGTTTCTTTTTTCTGATGCTTCGACTGTCGTTATTATTGTTTGGTTCTGAATCTCCTGGTACTCCCATGTCATTTTTGTTATTTCAGCTGCAATTTTCATACCACTTTCTTCCGTTATGGGTAAAAGAGCTTTAAAATAAATAGTAGTACTTGTTTTGCAACAAGGTTGGGTACCATCGGCCATATACGTTCCACATTTATTAACCACCTTCACATTTGCAGTTGTAATATCGTATGTGTCTATAGGCAAAGACAAAAAGAGAAAAGTTACAAAGCGGGTAATGAAGTCTATGTTGATGATACCACTATTGATAAATGTAATAATTTTAATCCACTCATAGTTACGGAATAATTCACTATCACACGGCTTTTCTATGCAGTCTTTTGGAACACATGTACCCTACAAAAAGAGTTATATGCATTAAGGCTTATATCTGTATTTAAAAATCAACAGAAATTACTTAAAACATGGAACAATCTAAAGGATAGTGATGAATTTATTAGGAACATTCTCTGTATATGAAATGATAAGGCGGCAATTTCTCATTTTAGAAGGTAGAAAATTGCGACTAAAACGTTTATCTATCAATAGCACTACAAAATTTAACTCGGAAAAATCTAGAAAAACAAGAAGACACAAGAAAATTAAATGCATGCTGGGGCCAATATTTATAAAACCTGGGACTTTGGACTGGCAGCTAAGTAACTAATTAGCGATATGATAATAATATTACTTGAGGTCGATTGCACTGAACAACAGATTTGTCACATTGAAGGAGCCGACTTCCACATTATAACCGAATAAAATGTTTAATTCAATTTTTATGTGACGCATTCATGTATTTTGTGATTTGTTTTCACTCGTTTTGAAAATCAGAACTTTTACAGACATATTTTTTTTTTAAATTAAATATACTATGACTATTAAGGAGATTGTTCAAATAATAACAGGAGAAAATGTTTAATTCAATTTTTGTGAGGCATTCACGTGTTTGAAAATCAGAGCATATGTTATGATTTTTATCTTGTTTTTGTCTTTTATTGTGAAAATCAGAGCTTTTATAACACAATATTTGTTATGATTTATTAATAATTTTCCAATATACTATCGGTATTAAAGAGATGATTCTCACATTATAACCGAAATAAATGTTAATTTTTTGTGACGTATTTACGTATTAATGGATTGTTCTCTAGTTTTTGCAGATTTTTTGAAGTATAACATGACAATGACGGAAAATAATTGTATAAATTGCGTAGCGTCATCCATATGAATACAAATCGCATGTTTGTAAATAAAGACCTGGGATCCTGTTAAGAAATATTGGACTATTGCGTGTACGATAGCGTAGTGATCTACTTCCAAGGCTACGACTCACTTGGACACCCGCCAAAAACAGCAACCAACTGAACCACGATGAACAACAAAACACACACAAAAAATACGAAGAAGAAATTTCATTCTTTATTTCCATTATTAAAAAATATGTACATGTTTTTCATTGATCATTTTACCGACATGTCATCCATAACGGGAAACTGTTTTGATCGAGCTCAATGTGACGTCATAACAAGTTGAAACTGTAAAAAAAAATTGAAAGGGGTGGAAGGAGTTTACATTGTCGGTGGGTAATTTGCTAAACCGAATTATAGTTGGCAATTGTTAAATGTTGCACTGTTGGGAAAACCATTGAATGTACTTGATGTAGAAGAGGTAAGCGAATTGGACATGTTTTGTGAAAGACCATGTGACTTGAAGGTGGATTTTCAAAAATAACTAAAATGGATAGGGGAGCGATTGGAGATACGGGTGTCGCCATTGTCGGGTTTGACGATACAAGAGATATTTGTGAAGTACAAGGGACTGCTGGTATACTTAATTTGTCAGTAATTATACGCTTCTGATTAGTTGAACAGTCTCTACTATAGCTACTGATTGAGGATTCGTTTCTATGGCCCGACATTAGCATAAAGTGGCGGAGTTAAACCAAAAAGTCACTTAAAATTTGGATTGCAGTGGCTCTTAGACTGTGTGCCGTGTATTTTGTGTTGCAACCACTGTTTAATTATATTTTGGCAATAAGTCAGCGAACATGCGCTGCAAAATAGGCTTACATGTGTACCAAATACTGTCATTTGTATATGCCAAAAGAATAGTTTTTACCATGCAAAAAAAAACAGGAAGCATATGGGTCGCAGTCGGAGAGAAGGTTTTCTAAAGCTTGAACTGGACATTCTACCACATCAGTGGCATACGCTTATCAGCCACAACTTCTAGATCCTTTTTTTCTGAGTGTCATAAGTAATTGTTATAAAAAGAATACCGGTTTCATCTGTCTGAAATTGAAATGAAAGGAGATTGAGCTGGTGATGAAATTCCAGACCTCGACTGACAGAATGTATTGCCAGACTGAACCAAACTTTATACATTAAAGTTCGTGGATCATCAGTACCTAAAAGATATTTTAAATTTTTTTGAGGATCGTTTTGATGAATGATTTTTTAACCGAGTTGACCGACAAGCACATGTTTTAACCATGTATTATAATTTGTCGTCTAAAGTTGAATTGTCTTTTCTGAAAATTGCATTTCGCGAAATGTCAAAATTTCTATCCAAATCCTTAAGCCTCCTTCTAATGGCAGTCATGATACTTTTCAATGATTTTTTGTGATATTCTTTGGCCTGTTTTTCTGACAAAGTTATTTTCTCTTTTCTATTCCTTTTGGGACCACAGATGCATCAATTCTCGCAGTAAATCATATCAACAACTGGTCGACTAATTTCTATGCACCAAGCTGTAAGGAAAAAAAGCATGTTCATACATTTATAATCTCTCCTCTTTCTCTCTCTCTCTCTCTCATTAAATGACATGCAGGAACTATCACTATTTCACATATCAACAGTCAATTATATAAAAGTTTCTGTTTTAAGTGATTTCCATTATTTATTTGTATAATTTTGAAATTCCCTTCATTAATATGTGTAGTTAGTAATATGTCATGTTTGTGCAGTATTACTGATCTATTTTTTCTAATTTTGTTTTATAAGCCCTTCCTCAATTTTAGCATGCTTTTATTTTTGATTTACCCTCAACTGAAATAAGTTCTTAATATATTTCTTTCGTCATTCCTGTTTCTTTAATTCCTTTAGAATTCTCATGTGCATATGATATACCTATCATAAATTATATTTAAAGTAATTTAATGATAACGAATATAAATATTTAGCTGCTTTTGAATTGATCTTGATGATAAAATTACCACTTAAGTTATAATTTATTATAGGTATATCAGATGCACGGCAAGTTTTAGATTTTAACAAGTATAAAATTTTACACACTGTCTGTATTTTCAGGACTGACGATTCGCGATGTCAGAGTTAGCTCAAGCTCGCCCAGCTGTCATACCACACATAACATCTTCGATGTCCTTAACATATATAAAACCGTTTTCTACTAATTTTAGATCTATTTGCTCCTCGTCCGACGATGATATGATTTCAAGGAAAAGGCATGTATCTAGCAAAATCGCCACAGAGTTGTTGCTCATCGATTGAAGATGTGCGAACCATTTTGCAATTATGCAACGGGGATGAACTGCAGACGCTGTCATTCGATTTTTAACGATATAATGGCTATTAATTTCATTTATTGTAATAAAAAACCCGATTTTTCCAATAATTTTATTCTTTTTATTCGGTTTGATAGTTTTGTTTTTGGTTTACGACAGAGAAGGTGACCTAGATTCTTCCTATTTTCCCGCTGGTGTCAACAAGACTTGCGGTTACCAACATGACTTTATTTATAGATTCGGAAAATATCAAAAGGTATCTTCACAACTACAAAGTTACACGAGTTAATTTTTCAAAAATGACGTCATATCGGAGCTAATTGACCATTCGGATTAACAAGTGACGTGAAACGATGTCTCATTTTGAAGATTAGAGCTTCAGACGCAATATTTGTTATGATATGCATTCTGTTATTTCTTACATTTTGAAGATCAGAGCTTCTACAGACATATTATATGTTGGAGGGAAAGATGTTGCCAATTAAGTCATATTTACAAGTGAATAATTGAATTTAGAGATATAACTTATTTTTAAAGTCCTGCTTCATACATAGATTTATCACGCAATTATGACACACAAAAACCGTTCATTTAAGGATCTATGACAAACGGATAAATTCACTATTTCTATTGTCAACATTTCTTTTACTTTTAATGTTGTGAAGGTGTTGGCACAAACAGTGCACCAGGGACCGCTTCTCCATTGTTTCATTCATACGAAGCAGGTTTTAGGTAGGATCATGTGACAACCAGATAAAAAACTTTCACCAAATCAAGGAGGATTGGAATGTGTGAAGCTAGATAAAGGTCGTGCACGATCTGATTGCAACGTGTTTTTGTTTTTGAACCAGTATATTTAATGTAACAGTTACCGACCAAGTCAAGTTTTTGAAGTCATGGACACCAACGATTAGGTCTGTAACTGTATTACACAATGACATGTCAAAAAAGTAATGATCGTAATAAATTAATATATCTTTTTATTGATGTATGTTAAATGTATTGTTGTGAAGGACCTTCAGAATTGACGTATCGCCGGCGACGCCCACAACGTTCCGACAAAGGTCGCCATCACGGTACCAAAGCAGCGTCACGGCAACAAATGACTTACTAGTATCAGTGACGTCATTAAATGGCACCATTCAGGCCGTGTTTTCATTTTTTTTGGTGTGCAATTTAAGCATTTCGGAACTTTGTCGGAACATTGGGGGGTGGCCGCTGATTTGAGTGAAATGCAATACAGAAACAGGTAAATTGCTAAAGTCTTAAAGACGTTCATACTTAATATTCAATGGTGACACCTTTATATGTTTCAAGCCGGAGCCTGCCTACTTTCGATGGTCACATTGACAACCCAACTGTCACATAAGGATCGGGCAAGGGGAGTAAACCGGATACCTAATCGTGCTCAATACGAGGGTTTAAACGACAGATCACTACTAAAAATGGATAAAATCTATTGAGAACGGTACCAATTTATTTTACATTTTAAGCAGAATGATTAAATGTTATACAACGACTAAGGCCAATTCATTTTGACACTCCATCCGCTTAATGTCAATGGAAAATATTGATATTTTACAGCGCAAATAGCCTAAACTGTACAATAACGTTCTGAGTTGCTCAGTTGGTAGAATATATGCCTATAATACTTACTGGAGTCTTTCTCTGCACAAGTATTATTTTACTGGATCAGATATTTTAAAAGTAATAATCGTTTATCTATTAAGATGACCAGGCTCCTTGGGTGCCTTTGCTTCAGACATTCGAGACGGAACAAAGATTTTCTTTATTGATTCTCTTATTATTGTTTTCATTCATTTATTTTATTAGCTTGAATACGTGTCTATTGAATCACAGTACAGGTATTTAAGTTAATCAAAACAAGTAAAAGAGCCATCGTGTAACTTTCATTTAACAGCTGATGTATCGATAACGATATATCATTACTAATGTTTATACAACTGCCATACATATAACACATACCAGACTCATTGTTTACTGTACAAACAGATTTTCTACCACCGACAAACTAACTAAAACATCCTCCTACCAAGATCTATCCCCCGAGTGAGATTCTAAGATGATAGATAGTGTGATCTGTATGGCTTTTTAGAAATCTAGGGAACCAAGTCCAAACATTATGATTGAAACTAGTTATAAAATAAATAAAGAAGATATGACCAATCAAAATGATCGAAACAAATAGAAATTGGATTTTTTTATATGACACAAATCCAAAAATCAATAAATAAATAAATAAGAAAGAGTTCAGGAATCGAACGTGAAATAATTATTATAACTATTTATGATTATGAAAGATAACCCTTTTACAGAAACACAAGTACATATTATATATGTAATCCTTATTAAACATCAGAAACAACATTGTAACTTTACCTTTTGTTATCTTTTTCATGAATGCACGTAAAGTTTGAATTTATGTTGAAAGCTTTGAATACAATGTATTGCACTCTTGGTTCATGGTATGGTCACTTATTTAGTAAGGCATACCGATGTACAAGATCGTGGATTACTTACCTCAAATTTCATTAACCTGTGTTTGAATAATTCGGTTAATTTTCTTATATTATTTTAAAAATCAAATAAATCCCATGTTTATTAGACGCGCATTGGAATTCAAATAACGATGCGTATCACGTAGTAAAATGAATTGTCACCATGATTTCATCTTTTGAGACAAAAATTTCGACTTTGTTAGATGAGCTTGAAGGTTTTGTAGTCTCAAAGCATAAAATTAAAAATTTTGTCATTAAAGACCAAACGTATAATCAATGAACATTTTCTTTAATTTCGATGTTTGTGCTATTTTACCTGTTGTCCATCCATTTATAAACAAATGTAATGTGTAAGTCCGTGACGTATGCTGGTTATGCATTGAAACTCCTGTCAGAAAATATTGGGCAGGTATATATACCAGAATGAAATTGCTCTTTTGAAGCTCATCTTTACCAAAAGTGTAAATCTATTAGGCAACCAATGGTTGTTGAACCAGAACCACAGCTAATGTAAACCAAATGACTTATCATTTCTGGTTCGATGATGTTTATTTGGTTTTAACAGACCTCTTTTATAAAAGTCAGTGTTTATTATAGAAAGGTTGGTTGGGCCCTTATTTTGCCAAATGATCCCATTTTTAAGGTCTTAGTGTCCCATAATTAACATTACATGAATGCGACAATAAAAATGTTATGATGTTGTTGAGGAATGTTTTGAAAATGGCTTCTCTGAATATCCTAGATTGAACACTGAATCAGAAATAAGTTTAAGACACCTATACAGTAAAATATGCTTATTTTTATTCCCCAAGATAAGTTAATCTTTTACCACCTTCTCACAATATTTTGAAATTTCAAATACATTATTTTTATGTTTTGATCTCCATGTTAACCTTCATGTACACTTAAATCCTTTATTATGTTACTATTTGACCAAATAAAATCAATAGGGGTGATTTGTCAAGGTTTGACTGTACACTGAGATCATGGTTTGTAACAGGGATAAAACCGTAAGATCTTCCATAATTTCTCTGATGTTAGCAAGTCATACATTAAAATCAATTTTAATACCTAGCAGAACACTTTACTAAAGGAGCGGACTATCGATCATTTGTAATTTTTTGTATTACTGTCGATGCAATTACCAGAGTATGCTCTGGCTCATATAATGTGTCATATTTATTTCCATTGCACCATATACATATGGGTAGTAGACAGATGACTTATTTGACCCAGATTCCTTTATTGTTATTTTATTGTTATTTTATATACAGGTGACATTCTTGGCCTTCCAGATTTTCCCCTTTGTCGTTACGATGTCTTGACGATTTTTCGTTTCCCTACCGTTCCACGTTGTTAAAAATTGTAATACAGTGTGGGGCATAGAATAAGTGGTATGGGCTCTGCATCTTCAAAATGTTGAAAGCAGACTAACAAATGGCGGCAATCGTATCGCCCGGTAGTAGCAGGGATTACTTGCCAAGTTTGTATTTATCTGCTTCTCTAATCCATCTCTACGAATTAATCTTTGCCAGTTTTTCTTATATTTCGTACCTTTGAAGTGAGAAAGAAGAAATATTGCGATTCCCTGTCTACTATCGGACGTTCAGCCTTCAGCAATGTAATGAAAGGTCGACCTTGCTTTGTCATGCCGCCATGGTTACATTCTTGTTTACAGAAGTTAAGGATGCCCCGCAAAGTTCGCGACATTTAAGGTAAAATATACGTTTTGTTTCATTACTAAAGAGTTCTGAAATGGTAGGTAACCACTGGTAATCGCGATATCACGTATTAGCAGCAAATTTAGACAAAAGACGTATATTTCTGACAATGATACAAAATTATTGCCTACTGAGTTTGTGATTTTCTCGGCGCACCAGTCACCAGCAGAGATAGCCGCTCAGTGGCAAAACTATATATTGTGCTTATTTGTCTTTAAAAAGTACTGATTTAGTCGAGTAGGCATTTCACGAACCTAGAAATGTTCATTCCTATGAAGTTTTTTTGCTGTTTTGTTTTCCTTATAGGTCATTGAACAAAACTAACTTAGTTGCCCTTCGGGAAAATTTTGGCAACTTGCACAATATACATAAATCCAAAATGGCCGCCAAACGTGAAATTGAAGTACATACTGCGATATAAAATATCTTCCAATAGCTTGTAATATATCTTTTCAGATATTTTCAGGTATGGGAAACCCATTTCTGGTGTTAATTTTTACATACGGAACACTTAACTCGCACAATAAGCTATAAATCCAAGATGACCGACGGACGCCATCTTGAAATATCGATTTTATACAAAAACAAATTTATAATAGATTGTCATACATCTTTGCAGGGGTATTTAGGCAGGGGCAACTCAATTCTGGCATTAGTTTTACATTAAATACCATCAAGTCTATAATGACTGACCATCTGTGTCAAATTACTATTCACCCTAGGATAGCCATGGGTAATCTCATTTTGTGTAAAAATTTAAACACTCTCTTTCTTCAGAACAGTTAAAAATTATGTACAGGATTTATTTTTTTTAAGGGAAGCATGTCCTTATGACTTTGAGCCTTACATTGACATAACATGACAAAAAAGTTCTTGTGCACCAGGTATCCTTTCACTATAACCTGTAATGAGAATCGATCTTTGAATTTCAATTCGAAATCTGTTATCATCTCATACTCTTTAGCAGTTTTTCCTGCTGACTGACATACAGAACAAAGAATGGTTCAGATCCCACCAAGTTATTTGTGATCTTTGTAAACCAGAATATCAGCTAAATGAGGAGAAAAAGAGTTTGTAATTAGGATGTTGTATCACAACCACTAAGAACATGCATGCCTGGCAGCTCACGATATCTCGAACGAAGATCATGTCCCTAAGAGTATGCTCGTCTGGTTGTTCAAGACATTTCGAAACCAAAAACCATGACACTGATAGAATGCATGGTAAGTTCAAGACATCTCGAAACCAAAAACATAACAGTGATAGAATAGAATTCATGCCTGGCAGTTCAAGACATCTCAAACCAAGACCATGACACTGAGAGTATGCATGTCTGACAGTTCAAGACATCTCAAACCAAGACCATGACACTGAGAGTATGCATGTCTGACAGTTCAAGACATCTCGAACCAAGACCATGACACTGAGAGCATGCATGCCTGGCAGTTCAAGACATCTCAACCAAGACCATGACACTTAAAGCATGCATGCCTGGCAGTTCAAGACATCTCGAACCAAGACCATGGCACTTAAAGCATGCATGCCTGGCAGTTCAAGACATCTCGAACCATGACCATGACATTTAAGGCATGCATGCCTGGCAGTTCAAGACATCTCGAACCAAGACCATGGCACTTAAAGCATGCATGCCTGGCAGTTCAAGACATCTCGAACCATGACCATGACATTTAAGGCATGCACGTCTGGCAGTTCAAGACATCTCGAACCAAGACCATGGCACTTAAAGCATGCATGCCTGGCAGTTCAAGACATCTCGAACCAAGACCATGACACTTAAGGCATGCGTGCCTGGCAGTTCAAGACATGGTTTGTTGCATTGAAGTTCAAAACTTCAATCCTATCACTCCATCTGTACATCACATTGTTTTAATGCTTATACACCTAATACACTAGGAAAATAAAATCATCTGTGCCGTCAATCAGCACACAAATGCTATCAAGACCTGTTTGTGCACCTGGGAGGCCATACAATACCATAGTTATGCCGGATTCATCATGGCCTAATCCACAACTGTATACATATTGCTGTGTTGTTTCCTCTGTCCTGGTCCTTAGAAGATATAAGTTGTTATTTTTCACAAAAACAAGATTTTCTTTGAAGTGTCTGGGTACCTATATGACCTTTTTGGATTGATGCAATGAAATCTGATGGGTTATCACCATATGATCAAGGTAGGTGGTAGAAAAACTGTGAATCATGGTGATTGTTTGTGTGTTTTGACTAGAGTTGACTTCATGCCTTTCCAATGACAGCCATTTTCAACTACTGTCAAAAAGGAACAGAACCGATTTCAATGCAAGCAGAAGCTAAGCTCAAACTGCCCTTGCTGTCCAAAAAACGGTAACCAAAGAAACCTGTTTCCAAGATCAACAACTGGCTTTGTTTTTGCATCTTGACATCGTCGCTTTGAAACGCATTGCCTTTATAGAGCTAATGATGGCATTATAAAACTCATCAGGTAGACTTGATTGTACTCGTATTCAATCTACTCATACATTACAACTGAATCTACCACATTGACACATTTGAAGCAATTTTGCGAGCAATTGCCTTATGACCTGTTTTCATTTAGAGGGAGTTTGAATAAGCAATAACTTTTAGTCTTATATATCCAAGGAACACCGAGGATTGAACTCTTTGAGTTATGGTTCGTATTACACTCAGAATATATATATATATATATATATATATATATATATATATATATATATATATATATATATATATATATATATATATAAAAACTATAACGGCAGGAACAAATAATTAACTTGTATTCACTAGCGCTTTCATGCATTACATCTTGCAATCTTCAGGTGAATGATTTTTACTTAGTAACGCTATTATGACGTCACTGTTGGAACACGGGAGATAACTTTTACTGTCTGTAAAAGGGGACGTTATGCATCGTCCATTCAATTTCGGTTTAAAAATATTTATAAAATGTTCCTCCTTTGATGATCTATAGGAGACATCTTCATCAAAACATTTAAAAAACGGGAAAATTTTAAACACTTTGTTTCCGCACGTGTCTAAGTGTCCGCTTAATGGTATTTGCCTTGTTCGTGGGTCTCTAACTTGCTGTTTATGAACTCTCACGCGTTCGCATAAAGTGTTTCCAGTCTGACCCACATATGATTCCTTACATCCCTCACATATGATCATGTAGATTAAATTCTTGCTTTTGCAGGTAAAGTTGGACCGGCAATAATCGGCAATAACCGGCAATAATCGTTCGCATTTTTATATCTAAAAATGCGACCGATTATTGCCGGTCCAAGATGCCCAACACATCGATTATCTAATTTAATTGATATCATCCTTAAACCATTGTGTCCATTAGTTCCAAGTTACGTCAAAGATGACCTAGAATTTCTAAACCATATTCCGGACTCAGTGGAACCAAACGCAAAATTAGTCACATTTGATGTTACTTCCCTTTATACGAACATACCACACGATTTGGGAATACAAGCAATTAATTATTGGGTCGAAAAATATAAAAACAAAATAGATGAAAGATTCTCAACTAATTTTATTACAGATTCAATAAAATTAATCTTGACAAATAATTATTTCTATTTCGACGGGAAAAATTACTTACAAATAAAGGGCACAGCAATGGGCACTAAATTTGCTCCATCATATGCAACTTTAGTTATGGGATTTTTAGAAAGCAGACTTCACCAAGACCTCTCCGTACATATGAATATAGAAACAGCGAATTACATAAAAGATTCATGGAAACGATATCTTGATGACTGCTTTATAATATGGAATAGCTCAGATGAAGGTCTACAAAAATTCCACGATATTCTAAACAATCTCCACAGTTCAATAAATTTCACAATTGAGAGCAGCAACGAGAGTATTACATTCCTTGATATTCTGGTCTATAAGGAAGGTGCCAAATTAACCACTGATATCTATTACAAACCTACAGACACACACCAATATTTAAATTTCCATTCCTGTCACCCGTCCCATATTAAACGCAATATCCCATATTGTCTCGCACGCAGAATATGTACCATAGTCATAGACCCAGCGAGAAGAAACAAACGGTTAGAAGAACTACAAGTTTATCTACGGGCACAGGATTATCCGAATTCATTAATAACGAATGGAATAGACAAAGCAAAATCGATACCATTAAATGAACTGAGAACCACCAAAGTGCAGGACACAGAAGAAAAAACATCCCGTTTGTTTCCACGTACAATCCGCAAAACATTGAAATGACTAATATCATTCAAACAACAAAATCTATGCTATTAGAAAGCAGTAGGATGAAAAAGGTCATGGAAAATAACATTATTCTTAAAAGCAAACGCCAACCAAAAAATTTGAAAAGACTCCTTACATCTGCAAAGTTTGATTTGCAGAGAAACACCCTCCACACGTTTGAAGTAAACAAATGTGAAGATTCACGATGCGGAACATGTTCATTCTTACAGACCGGTAGTTCAATTGTTTTACTAAATGGTAAAATCGTAAGACCGAATTGGAACTTTACCTGCAAAAGCAAGAATTTAATCTACATGATCATATGTGAGGGATGTAAGGAATCATATGTGGGTCAGACTGGAAACACTTTATGCGAACGCGTGAGAGTTCATAAACAGCAAGTTAGAGACCCACGAACAAGGCAAATACCATTAAGCGGACACTTAGACACGTGCGGAAACAAAGTGTTTAAATTTTTCCCGTTTTTAAATGTTTTGATGAAGATGTCTCCTTTTACAGACAGCAAAAGTTATCTCCCGTGTTCCAACAGTGACGTCATAATAGCGTTACTAAGTAAAAATCATTCACCTGAAGATTGCAAGATGTAATGCATGAAAGCGCTAGTGAATACAAGTTAATTATTTGTTCCTGCCGTTATAGTTTTTTCTTTATATCATCTGTATACAAAGTTAATATTTAATTGTATTTAAATATATATATATATATATATATCCATTCCAATTGATCAGAGAAGCACCAATCTACCCACTAAAATTATCAGGCTAAAGAGTCGTGCCTTTAAAGGCTCATATTTCAAATTTAATAGCAGTTTGTTTTCCAAACTGGTTAGCCAAGACAGCATCCTAATAATCACCATGGTGTCGACATGCAAGATCTTCGACATGACACGCATGTGTCTATAGCAGACACTGAGAAAGTTTACCAGCATATTGTACATGTCCAGCATCCAATAAAATTATTTGTTGAGTGTGTTTATCAGGATACAAACAGTTTGAAACAGCATTGTCAGATCTAGATGTTGAGATGTTGATTTTGCTTAATGGTAAATTGGGTAAGTTCAGCCACAAGAAGTAAGCCACATCTAGACTGTGCAGTACCTTTTCACTTATACCACATGGATGAACATGGAAGTCTGTAGTCATAGCGAGTATCTCACAGCGGCCATTTAGAGTGGAAATAGTAAATCAAAATATCAAAACTATCATAAAACCAAAAAATGAGTTCTACTGTTCAACTCCAGCCAACCAATTTGTGGAAGGTTGCGCATTATCAGTGATAGATTTTGCTGCAGATTACCAAAACCATAATACTTCATTATATGACGTAATGTATCAATGTTCATGTAAAAATCGAATCAATTCACTGCTGCCAAACTTATTTTTTAATTTGATAAAAAAGTCCGAGTATACTTTGGTTTTCATTCGTGGTAATATATATGTGACTGTATTAACTATGATAGCAATAATCTTCTTCATTGTATACACCCTTTAAAAGAAACCTTAGCAAGTGGAACTAGCCTTTTTGCAAGATTAAATTAAGCTGAAATCACTACGATCATGTTTTAATTTCTTATTTAAAGGAATTTTTCCAGCCTCATTTATGACCTTTAAATCGAAATGTATCAAGATGTATGGTTAAGTTACGCAGTATTGAATGTGATATGCTGAGTTACATCTTATAATAAAAAACCTGTTACTCCTACCCTTGTTTGGTCAAATGTGTTAATATATAGATTAAAATTGCCCCGAATGTTAAAAACAACAACGGAAATGAGTTCCTCATTCCTGAAAACATATAAAACGGTATCTTACAAGCTATTGTAGAAAATTCTTACCAAAGATATATTTTCAATATGGCGTCAGACAGCCATCTTGGATATATGCAAATTATGCAATTTGCCCAATGTTGCCTGCAGGGCAACTAACCTTATTTTACTCTAGGGACCCTATAGAATACAAAACAGCAAAAAAACTTCATAGGAAAAAATATTTCTAGGTTCATGTATTGAGTATATGGGAGTGTCAACTCGACTAATTAAACTGAAATTAATTGTTCTTTTTGTTCTGATAAAAACTGAATGGAATAGATATTTTTATACGTATAACGTAATTCGATATCCGAAAAGGAAAAGCTGTATACGTATATAGCTAAATATATCGTTTTATTACGTAGAAATATAGCACAAAAATAACCAATACATTGGTTTAGAAAGTAAACAGGTACCGCCCTTGTTTATTGGACACTTCCATGTACTATACAACGCCTGTCACTTTGACCAATCAACTGCTTAAAAATAGTTTTACCTTAATTTTTTATCTGTAGACAATCACTGTATACTAAGATCAGGGAATAGAAAACAACAGCTATAAAAGTAAAAATATTTTGCACTGTATCAATTATTTTACATGAAACAGTAAGAAAAGTTACGATGGATAGAATCAAGAAAAAGACATTTGCAATGATCATGATTTGTTTTTTGCTTTATGATTGCATATTTTTCGAGTTAATGTACGTAAACGACGATGGATGCCAGGTCTTTTATTCAATCATATCACATCGATTTTACCCAGTAGCTTTATCACAATTGGTGGACCCTGTAAAAAATAAATGTGATAACTTAGGAGGCTGTCAACAGACAGAACGATACATTTTACCCGTTTGTTACTGCGATTTAGCCTGCATAGAATATAATGATTGTTGTAATGGTGCACCACTAACAGATGCTGTGACGTCAGTGAGCAGCTTGGATGATAAAAAAGAATATAAGTCCTGCGAAAAAGGAATATTTCAAACGAAATATTCCGGCGTATGGATAGTGTCAAAATGTCCACTGTCGTACAACATGTCTGGCACTTCAGATAGATGTAACATGGAAGAAAACAAACATCCTGTATCAGCAGACGACGGAACTGTCTACAGAAACGTGCATTGTGCATTTTGTCATAACGTTACTAAGGTTACGTCATGGCAGTTTGAATTTGTGTATCAAGGACTATGTAATGTGAAAGGAATGAAATTATTGAACACAACAATCAATAATAAAATGAAATACGTAATCGAAAACAAATGCACTTATTGGTTTATACCATCTCCATATTCCAAGATCCGAAGCTGTTTTCACTTTACGACAAACAATGAACTTGATAACGCTTTATGTACAAAGTTTCATAGCCCTGTATTTGTAGGTAACAAGATATATAAAAATGCCTACTGTACGAATAAAACAACATATTGTATTTCACCATCTTTACCAGCATCAGATTTTTTAGATATGAAAGGATATAGAGACCTTGTTTTGACGGGAATATTCAACATTTCTCCTGCGGTCGATTGGTTCGGGTCGAAACGGTGTCACGATAATAGGTACAAATACGATGTCAAAATGGTATGTATTATAAAGTTTTATAACATTTTATCCACATTTTCTCATAATGGTTAAATATTTAAAACTCAAAATCAAGTTTAGTAGAACTTCTTCTTAATCAATAATTAATTAAAATCTAGTGCGAGAAAGTGTCTCGATTCATCAGATGATTTATCCCCTCTATTCCCATTTTCCTTACCATTCCTTTTGGATGTTTTGGATAATGAACCGTATGTCCGTACATTCGAATTGTACGATTCATTTATTTTTTACATTTTTGAAATCGCTTGTTCGAAATTAATCATACTTCACTACAAATCCTTTTTACTGGCGCTTTTCAAGTTTAGACTTTTTATTGCCGTAACTGTTGGCTTTTATGACCTGGTGTTAAACAAGACAAATAAACTTCTCAAAGTTCGAACGTCAAACCGCAAATATATAAAAGGTATGATTCAGTACTACAAAAAGCACACAATTTAAATCTTTGATAATACAATGTATATACATACGTATAGTAAAAAGTTTTTCTTATAGATGTGGAAAAATATTTTATAATTAGTTTCAATCATAATGTTTGGACTTGGTTCCCTAGATTTCTAAAAAGTCATACAGATCACACTATCTATCATCTCAGAATCTCACTCGGGGGATAGATCTTGGTAGGAGGATGTTTTAGTTAGTTTGTCGGTGGTACAAAATCTGTTTGTACAGTAAACAATGAGTCTGTTATGTGTTATATGTATGGCAGTTATATAAACATTAGTAATGATATATCGTTATCGATACGTCAGCTGTTAAATGATAGATACACGATGGCTCTTTTACTTGTTTTGATTAACTTAAATACCTGTACTGTGATTCAATAGACACGTATTCAAGCTAAGCCTAACGGTTTTAAAATTTGAAACTCTGTGCTCGTGCCCGACCCGAACATATGCCCTATCTTTTGAGTGGACTTTACATGTATACGCCAATAAAATAAATGAATGAAAACAATAATAAGAGAATCAATAAAGAAAATCTTTGTTCCGTCTCGAATGTCTGAAGCAAAGGCACCCAAGGAGCCTGGTCATCTTAATAGATAAAAGATTATTACTTTTAAAATATCTGATCCGGTAAAATAATACCTTGCGCAGAGAAAGACTCTCCAGTAAGTATTATAGGCATATATTCTACCAACTGAGCAACTCAGAACGTTATTGTACAATTTAGGCTATTAGCGCTGTAAAGATATCAATATTTTCCATTGACATTAAGCGGATGGAGTGTCAAAATGAATTGGCCTTAGTCGTTGTATAACATTTAATCATTCTGCTTAAAATGTAAAATAAATTGGTACCGTTCTCAATAGATTTTATCCATTTTTAGTAGTGATCTGTCGTTAAAACCCTCGTATTGAGCACAATTAGGTATCGGTTTACTTCCCTTGCCCGATCCTTATGTGACAGTTGGGTAGTCAATGTGACCATCGAAAGTAGGCAGGCTTCCGGCTTGAAACATTTAAAGGTGTCACCATTGAATATCAAGTATGAACGTCTTTGAGACTTTAGCAATTTACCTGTTTCTGTCTTGCATTTCACTCAAATCAGCGGCCACGCCCCCAATGTTCCGACAAAGTCCCGAAATTCTTAAATTGCACACCAAAAAAAAATTAAAACACGGCCTGAACTGTGCCATTTAATAACGTCACTAATTGTTGCCGTGACGCTGCTTTGGTACCGTGATGGCGACCTTTGTCGGAACATTGTGGGCGTCGCCGGCGATACGTCAATTCTGAAGGTCCTTCACAACAATACATTTAACATACATCAATAAAAAGATATATTAATTTATTCCGATCATTACTTTTTTGACATGTCATTGTGTAATACAGTTACAGACCTAATCGTTGGTGTCCAAGACTTCAAAAACTTGACTTGGTCGGTAACTATTACATTAAATATACTGGTTCAAAAACAAAAACACGTTGCAATCAGATCGTGCACGACCATTATCTAGCTTCACACATTCCAACCCTCCTTGATTTGGTGGAAGTTTTTTATCTGGTTGTCACATGATCCTACCTAAAGCCTGCTTCGTATGAATGAAACAATGGAGAAGCGGTCCCTGGTGCACTGTTTGTGCCAAAACCTTTACAACATTAAAAGTAAAAGAAATGTTGACAATAGAAATAGTGAATTTATCCGTTTCTCATTGATCCTTAAATGTAACGGTTTTTGTGTGTCATAATTGCGTGATAAATCTATGTATGAAGCAGGACTTTATAAATAAGTTATATCTCTAAATTTAATCATTCACTTGTAAATATGACTTAATTGGCAACATCTTTCCCTCCAACATATAATATGTCTGTAGAAGCTCTGATTTTCAAAATGTAAGAAATAACAGAATGCATATCATAACAAATATTGCGTCTGAAGCTCTTATCTTCAAAAAAGGAAAACATATTCAAATAATTACAAATGAGACATCGTTTCACGTCACTTGTTAATCCGATTGGTCAATCAGCTCCGATATGACGTCATTTTTGAAAAATTAACTTGTATAACTTTGTAGTTGTGACGAAACCTTTTGATATTTTCCGAATCTATAAATAAAGTCATGTTGGTAACCGCAAGTCTTGTTGACACCAGCGGGAAAAATAGGAAGAATCTAGGTCACCTTTTCTGTCGTAAACCAAAAACAAAACTATCAAACCGAATAAAAAATGAATAAAATTATTGGAAATAATCGGGTTTTTTATTACAATAAATGAAATTAATAGCCATTATATCGTTAAAAATCCAATGGTTCTGCGTCTGCAGTTTATCCCCGTTGCATAATTGCATAATGGTTCGCACATCTTCAATCGACGAGCAACAACGCTGTGGCGATTTCTGCTAGATACATGCCCTTTCCTTGAAATCATATCATCGTCGGACGAGGAGCAAATAGATCTAAAATTAGAAGAAAACGGTTTTATATATGTTAAGGACATCGAAGATGTTATGTATGGTCTGACAGCTGGGGAAGCTTGAGCTAACTCTGACATCGCGAACCGTCAATCATGAAAATACAGACAGTGTGTAAAATTTTATACTTGTTAAAATCTAAAATTTATATTGCTGTGCATCTGATATACCTATAATAAATTATAACTTAAGTGGTAATTTTATCATCAAGATCAATTCAAAAGCAGCAAAATATTTATATTCGTTATCATTAAATTACTCTTTAAAAATAATTTATTATAGGTATATCATATGCACATGAGAATTCTAAAGGAATTAAAGAAACAGGAATGACGAAAGAAATATATAAAGAACTTATTTCAGTTGAGGGTAAATCAAAAATAAAAGCATGCTAAAATTGAGGAAGGGCTTATAAAACAAAATTAGAAAAACTAGATCAGTTTTACTGCACAAACATGACATATTACTAACTACACATATTAATGAAAGGGAATTTCAAAATTATACAAATAAATAATGGAAATCACTTAAAGGCATATGCTATGAAATAGAATCACCATTCAAAACAAGCTAATTTTTTCACTGTTTGTTCTATATGAACATGCAAACAAAAATATGCAAAAATAATTGTAGGTCACCGCATGTAATTTTTCAACAACTCTTGTTCAATATATGCAGTATTTCAAGGATTTTGCATTTTTACCCAAAAATCGGTATAATTGAAAAATCAACCTCAAACAAACTCAAGAAATTCATTAAAATGTTATAATCAGCAAAAATACACCATACCCATATTTAACATGTTAAAAAATGTCAAAGTTGGCAGTTCAATACACATTTATTAAAATAATTGGTAAAAAATACATTGGAGGTAGAGCTCATTTTACCGCCTTTTTCACAAAAATTCCATACATTTTCATGTATAAAAAAAAATCTACCATTCGAAATCTTTTCAAATTCTGCCAAAAGCTTAACCAGACTATATACTTCACAAACACAAAGAAAAATTGATAGGTCACCAGGATATTTTAGGATTTAAAAATAAAAAATTATGCCTACTTCCATGATTTTTTCAAATTTTCCTTTGAAAAAAAATGAAAAAAAATCCCCAGGTTTTCTCTCTTTGAACAGTTAATTCAAATATTAGCATCAGATTCAAGATAATACACAAAACAAAGCAAAACAAAGTATATTTTTACATATAATTTACAATATTAATCTTTGTTTTATAATCTGAATATTAAAAATAGATTCATAATTATCGTAAAAAATATCTGTGAATCTTTAAGATTTCAAAAACTCCAATGAAAAAAATAAAATAGAACAGTTTTGTTCAACCATGTCGACATTCTAATATCTCTTGGAACTTACATAAATTTCCATTACTTTGTGGTGTGGTCAAAGAGAGAAAACTCTATACCATGGTAAGTTTACATTTTGTGCATCTTTGCTAGTAATACTTGCATTATAGGCCGTACCGTTTTTCGTTTTGGATTACACAAGATAGATAGAACCTAATTGCTACAACGGTGTGATGAAATTTGGACAATTCACCGTTGTATGGTTTCCATTTGTTTATGTTTACTGTAATAGATATCATTTAATCATTTTTCGAAGCTAGTGGTTGAGAAGTACGTTCGGGTTCCACAACAGTTGGACCAGATTTGTTCATTTGAATCATGCGGGCAGAACATACTTCTCGCCTTTTCTTATCCGATACTTTAATAAACCGTCCTCTTCTTCTAAGAGTCATTTTGATCAATAATTTTACAATTTATACGATTTATATTGCCGAATACTAATTAAAAGAAAGCCGGATGTTTACAGTTGCTACGGTCGATCTTCGTCTACTGCTAGTATATCCCTTCATTTGAAATGTCGCACCACTTACACAGACAATAACGTAAACAGAGTTGTAGCCCCTGGATGCGCGGATTCGGTGCGCAATGAAAAAACCCGAAAATGCCTTTAAAAAAGAAACTTTTATAATTTATTGTTGATATGTGAAATAGTGATAGTTCCTGCATGTCATTTAATGAGAGAGAGAGAGAGAAAGAGAGAGATTATAAATGTATGAACATGCTTTTTTTCCTTACAGCTTGGTGCATAGAAATTAGTAGACCAGTTGTTGATATGATTTACTGCGAGAGGTGTATGCATCTGTGGTCCCAAAAGGAATAGAAAAGAGAAAATAATCTTTTTTAGAAAAACAGGCCAAAGCATATCACAAAAAATCATTGAAAAGTATCATGACCGCCATTAGAAGGAGGCTTAGGGATTTGGATAGAAATCTTGACATTTCGCGAAATGCAATTTTCAGAAAACACAATTCAACTTTAGACGACAAATTATAATGCATGGTTAAAACATGTGCTTCTCGGTCAACTCGGTTAAAAAATCATTCATCAAAACGATCCTCAAAAAAATTTAAAATATCTTTTATATACTGATGATCCACGAACTTTAATGTATAAAGTTTGGTTCAGTCTGGCAATACATTCTGTCAGTCGAGGTCTGGAATTTCATCACCAGCTCAATCTCCTTTCATTTCAATTTCAGACTGATGAAACCTGTATTCTTTTTATAACAATTACTTATGACACTCAGAAAAAAATACAAGGATCTAGAAGTTGTGGCTGATAAGCGTATGCTACTGATGTGGTAGAATGTCCAGTTCAAGCTTTAGAAAACCTTCTCTCCCATTGCGACCCATATGCTTCCTGTTTTTTTTTTTTTTTTTTTTTGCATGGTAAAAACTATTCTTTTGGCATATACAAATGACAGTATTTGGTACAAATGTAAGCCTATTTTGCAGCGCATGTTCGCTGACTTTATTGCCAAAATATAATTAAACAGTGGTTGCAACACAAAATACACGGAACACAGTCTAAGGGACACTGCAATCCAAATTTTAGGTGACTTTTTAGTTTAACTCCGTCACATTATGCTAATGTCGGGCCATAGAAACGAATCTTCAATCAGTAGCTATGGTAGAGACTGTTCAACTAATCAGAAGCGTATAATCACTGACAAATTAAGTATACCAGCAGTCCCTTGTACTTCACAAATATCTCTTGTATCGTCAAACCCGACAATGGCGACACCCGTATCACCAATCGCTCCCCTATCCATTTTAGTTATTTCTGAAAATCCACCTTCAAGTCACATGGTCTTTCACAAAACATGTCCAATTCGCTTACCTCTTCTACATCAAGTACATCCAATGGTTTTCCCAACAGTGCAACATTTAACAATTGCCAACTATAATTCGGTTTAGCAAATTACCCACCGACAATGTAAACTCCTTCCACCCCTTTCAATTTTTTTTACAGTTTCAACTTGTTATGACGTCATATTGAGCTCGATTAAAACAGTTTCCCGTTATGGATGACATGTCGATAAATGATCAATGAAAAACATGTACATATTTTTTAATAATGGAAATAAAGAATGAAATTTCTTCTTCGTATTTTTTGTGTGTGTTTTGTTGTTCATCGTGGTTCAGTTGGTTGCTGTTTTTGGCGGGTGTCCAAGTGAGTCGTAGCCTTGGAAGTAGATCACTACGCTATCGTACACGAAATAGTCCAATATTTCTTAACAGGATCCCAGGTCTTTATTTACTAACATGCGATTTGTATTCATATGGATGATGCTACGCAATTTATACAATTATTTTCCGTCATTGTCATGTTATACTTCAATAAATCTGCAAAAACTAGAGAACAATCCATTAATACGTATGTTCTGTCTGGTTACAGAAGTAATAACCCAACGCTTCAAATGTGTCTGAATTCGTAGTTTATTTGAAGTTATATGCGTATGTGGTAAAAAGCTATAATAGAATAAGGAAACATGCATATAGCATACCTCATAAAGAATTACATATAAATATTCATAATAATCGTACAAACGACATAAAAATTGACCTTTGCGTTCTACGTATGTATTAAACATGTAACCGTGAATGATTCCATTAATATTACTGACCCAAAAATATAAGTATAAATAAAATGTAACCTACCAAAATTGAATGTGTGGAACACACCATAACGTATTGAAATAAAATATAATTACGTAATTAGCAATCACAGGTATAAGTAAAATTGATTAAGTAGTCGAAATAAATTATTGAAAAATAAGAAAATATGAAAAACATATTTAAATAAATTAAATAAGAGTAAAAACTTACACTGTGTGCTGTATGAAGCGAAAATAAATTTAGTATATTTGTGGACCACAAACATCGACCATGATATAGACCTCGTGGAGCACGAGTGAGAACAACGCCCGTATATAGGTAGGAACGGTAATCACCGGTAATTAACAGGTGTGAAATATGAAATCAAGAACGGTAATTCATTATAATATATAATAAAGTCTAATCTGTGTATAACAACACCTGGCAACAACATCAACTTGTCTATAGATGTCACTTTGACTAAATCTATAGAATGGCCACTATAGACAAGTTTAACTATATATCGATATATAATATATAAAGAAAAGTAACAAAAAATCAAGAACAAATGACAAAAATTCAAAAAACAAAAAATCTGACATTTAGTCAGAACAACGTAAATACGTCACAAAAAAATTAACATTTATTTCGGTTATAATGTGAGAATCATCTCTTTAATACCGATAGTATATTGGAAAATTATTAATAAATCATAACAAATATTGTGTTATAAAAAGCTCTGATTTTCACAATAAAAGACAAAAACAAGATAAAAATCATAACATATGCTCTGATTTTCAAACACGTGAATGCCTCACAAAAATTGAATTAAACATTTTCTCCTGTTATTATTTGAACAATCTCCTTAATAGTCATAGTATATTTAATTTGAAAAAAAATTATGTCTGTAAAAGTTCTGATTTTCAAAACGAGTGAAAAAAAATCACAAAATACATGAATGCGTCACATAAAAATTGAATTAAACATTTTATTCGGTTATAATGTGGAAGTCGGCTCCTTCAATGTGACAAATCTGTTGTTCAGTGCAATCGACCTCAAGTAATATTATTATCATATCGCTAATTAGTTACTTAGCTGCCAGTCCAAAGTCCCAGGTTTTATAATTATTGGCCTCAGCATGCATTTAATTTTCTTGTGTCTTCTTGTTTTCCTAGATGTTTCCGAGTTAAATTTTGTAATGCTATTGATAGATAAACGTTTTAGTCGCAATTTTCTACCTTCTAAAATGAGAAATTGTCGCCTTATCATTTCATATACAGAGAATGTTCCTAATAAATTCGTCACTATCCTTTAGATTGTTCCATGTTTTAAGTAATTTCTGTTGATTTCTAAATACAAAGATAAGCCTTAATGTATATAACTCTTTTTGTAGGGTACATGTGTTCCAAAAAGACTGCATAGAAAAGCCGTGTGATAGTGAATTATTCCGTAACTATGAGTGGATTAAAATTATTACATTTATCACTAATGGTATCATCAACATAGACTTCATTACCCGCTTTGTAACTTTTCTCTATTTGTCTTTGCCTATAGACACATACGATATTACAACTGCAAATGTGAAGGTGGTTAATAAATGTGGAACGTATATGGCCGATGGTACCCAACCTTGTTGCAAAACAAGTACTACTATTTATTTTAAAGCTCTTTTACCCATAACGGAAGAAAGTGGTATGAAAATTGAAGCTGAAATAACAAAAATGACATGGGAGTACCAGGAGATTCAGAACCAAACAATAATAACGACAGTCGAAGCATCAGAAAAAAGAAACATCACAGATACTTGTTATTCTAAAGGAATACAACAGATATCTTTTATTGCAATGGTCAACATAAACAAAGTACAGCCTGTATTTGCGAATTTCATCACGGAAAAACAGCCTGGATTGGTACCATATCATATTAAAGCCGTTGTACGTGTGTCAAACGCGATACCAAAACAGAATATGGGGGATATATCTAAAATACAATCTGCACATTTTGAATTCCATTACAAGAAGAAAATCGAGACGATTACCAGTAATGAAGATCCTGTAATAAAGAGCTGGCCAGTCGGAACAATAATGACATACATAACGATAGGATGTTCATGTTGTTGTCTTCTATTTACTCTTGCTGTTTATGGGTACTTAGGTTTGTTCAAATCATCTCAAGGGGTTATCTCAAAACATATGATGGTAACTATGCTGGCAGCACAATTATTGTTCATTGTAGGTGTTGGGGCCAATTATGTAAAACTGATATGTACTATTATAGGAATCATATCTCATTATCTTTGGTTAAGTTCTTTCACCTGGATTTCACTTTTTCTGTTTAGTATTTTGAAGATGATGAGACAATTAAGTAGTTGTCCTGGTGCCCTTGTAAATGATCAAAATTTATCAAAATATGTTTATTGTTTTGGATATATGGGGCCTTTACTAATTGTCTTACCCTGTGCATTACTCGAACTTTTGACAGAAATATATATCGGTTATAGCGGTCGTTTATGCTTTATCAGTGGATTTTTGGCTAATTTGTTTTCATTTACTCTTCCAGTAATTCTATCGCTATTGTTCAATGCCATTGCACTAATTGTCTCCTCCATATCACTGGCTAAGTACAACAGCACTGCTAAACGTATACAGTCGGTTCGACAGGCTCGTTCATTTATACCCGTCTATATTAGACTTACCATACTCTGTGCATGTCCATGGTTGCTTGGAATTATAGCTGCTATAGTTCAAATCGACGTTTTAAATTATATCTTCATTCTTCTGTCTGGTTCACATGGCACATTTGTCAGTATTTCATTCCTGTGTGCCGGGAATGTAAGAAAAAAATGTATTTGCCACCGTAACAATAACTGTAAAGAACACACATAATATAGAGTTACGAGCTCAATAAAAACACAACAATAGGTAGTTTCCCAAGGTACTTCTTTCGTCCCGTAGTTGAATCTCATGTCATTTAAGCCACAATACTACATCACTTATTGCTGGATTAGCAAACGTGTTGTGAAGTTTAATTAAAGCATCAATGATAATTGTCATGACACGTTATTGCTTCTCAAAATATGTTGACAAGGGAACATGAACATGAACTAGAGAAACATATCAGTTTGGAACAACTTTTTGTGACTTGGAGTCGAGTAATTGTGTTTAACGTCCCACTCAAGAATATTTCACTTATTATCGAGCCGTCAATATAGCCTAATGTGCAGGAATTTTTCCTGTGCGTTGCGCTGGTGACATTATACAACAGGGTTCTTTATCGTGTCACGGTTATTTTAAGTTCCTATCTGTGTAAACGATGACTTTCATTTCGTGTCGTAATAGAAATAACATTCACTTCACATTTTCAATTTTTGGATCAGACCCGTTTGGGGTTCGACCTCCTACTTACGGAGCAAAGACTCTACCACTGAACTAATGCAGTGATAAACAACTCGTAGTTGACGACGCCGTAAATCATGTTTCCAAACATTAAAAAATCTATTACATAAACATAATGCCTATCTTCAAAATAGCTAAAAAATTTATTTTACGTGACCCATGAATAATTACTTATTACACCAATTTTATATTTACAGCACTAGACGGTCGTTTCGGAATACAATTCCTCATCAGTAGTGCTTGGACCAAAATTATGAAACAAAAATTATTTTGAAGATGTTGAAAAGCTACCCAAAGGACCAAAATATATTTTACCAAATTAAGCTAAGGAAATACTTTGCATGAGGGAGTATACCTTAGTTTTTGAGAAATTTCAAATTTTAACTTGCAGGAAATTTAGACAATTATAGTATTTTTTCTGAAAATAATACGAAATAATTGTCTACTAAGTATGTGATTTCCTCGGGGCACCAACCACCAGCAGAGATATCGGCTCAGGCGTTTAAATTACATATCATACCAGTTTTATATTTACAGCACTAGACGGCCGTTTCGGAATACAATTCCTCATCAGTAGTGCTTGGACTAAAATTATGAAACCAGAACTATTTTGAAGATGTTGAAATCTACCCAAAGGACAAAATATATTTTACCAAATTAAGCTAAGGAAAAAACTTTGCATGAGGTAGTATACCTTAGTTTTTGAGAAATTTCAAATTTTAACTTGCAGGAAATTAAGACAAATAAAATAGAATAAGCTAGTAATTTATATAATGTATTGAGGTGCTTACTTCTGAGATTCAAAGTTTTTCTTATATTGCTTCTGGGTTGTGATTTGGAGATCGATTAATATGTTTGTTTTTGATAATATAAATACTTAAACTACAGTAACGTACACTTCGTTTGGAAAAACCGATAATATCTAATTTATATGTAGTTATACGATCGAGCAAAGCATTATCAAAATCCTTTAGTCGGAACCGTGAAAATTTCTTACATGAAATAGTTAAGAAGGTCAAAACCGCGAAAGTTTCCTACCACTAATTTTTTTCTTATGTAGTATGTTTGATTTTGATTATTGTTTAATACAGATTGAGTTAATTATTGTGGATCTATTCTTGTGTCAAGCAGAATATTAGCATTCTCATTTATTCCGCATGAGTCTTTTTTAACTTTTATTGTTATAAATAGTTATATAGTTGAATCGTTGAATTTTAAAGCAGCATTTGTTAAAAAAGTCTTTTCTTTTTCTTGTATATAATACATAAAATACTTTGTGTTGTCTTTTTTAATTATAATGTCATATGATATTTGGCCATTGTCACTTATCTACTATGAGCTTTTGCACTTCTATTGATAAAAATAGTTCTATGGTTGAATTGTCGATGATGTTTTCAAAAATTTTGTTGAGCAAGATATATGTGTTTCGTGTATATTATACATAATACACTTTGTGTTGTGTTGCATAATGAAATGGTCATATGATATTTGGTCATTTGGCCATTGTCACTTATCCGGCATGGTTTTTTTACATCTATTGTTACAAATAGTTGTATGGTTGAATTCTTGAAGATTTTTTAAAGCACCATTTGTTGAGCAAGACATTTCGTTTTCTTCTATATAATACATAATACACTTTGTGGTGTGTTGTATAATGATATGGTCATTGTCATTGAGTTTTTTAACTTTTTTAGTTAAAATAGTATTATGGTTGAACTGTTGAAGATTTTTTTCAAGCAGCATTGGTTGAGCAAAACATTTCCTTTTCTTGTATATAATACATAAATTAATACACTTTGTGTTGTATAATATGGTCATCGCGAGGGCTTAGAGGTAAAGGGTGCTATGATAAATATAGATTATCATATGCGTCTTTTCATATCATACTCCATATCAGCCCGAGATCCACATATTAGCCAGAGGACCTATAGGCCCGTGGGCTGATATGTCGGTTGAGGGCTGATATAGGGTTTGATATGAAAAGAGTCATATCATAATCATTTTATCATATACTTTTTTGAAATATGTGTCTTTCAATTTTAAGTTGATGCACAGTGTTATATAGACATATTTGAAAGTAACGGGTAGTCTTACTTGGAAAGTGTAGCATGACAACACCAAAATCAATTTTTGTGACTACAATCCTTTGACTGGTAATGTAAAAGCTTGGCAAACATGTCTCAAGCTACACATTTTGTGCATCTCTGATTTGATATCGATATGGCTTTTTAGTTTTAGGGCTGATCTGGCTAAATTGTCAATAGCAATATCACATATGCAGAAACGCACATATATGATAAAAGAAGGTATATAGCCCCTTTATCCTCTAAGCCCTCGACATGATATTTGGCTATTGTTTCTTATCTGGAATGAGCTTTGTAACCTCTATTATTAGAAGTAGTCGTATGGTTAAATTGTTTAAGATGTTTTTAAATCAGCATTGCTTTAGCAAGATATATGCTGTTCGTATTGATAATACATATTATTATATAATTAATAAATTCCATCTTTTATAATTGGCTAAAATTGTTACACGAGGCCATTAGATCTCATATGATATACCAAGGATTTCTGAAAAATCTGTTGTAGATCAAATGTGGTGAAATCATCGAATTTTTGTTGACGTTCTCACTTAAAAAGATTATGACGTCATCAATTACGTATGCGCAAATGATTGTAAGTTATCCGGAATTCCTGTTATTTTTCATAGATCAGATGGGAGATCATGCGTGTGATCTCTCTCAACCAGGGCGAAACAGGAAACTGGTAAAATAGCTAGATTTCCATGTCACATTTGTGAGAAATCATTTTAAACCAGGATGTCGCCAAATTATATATTAAAACAGTCATGGACTTTCTAATGGTTGTATATGGTGTGATATTGACCGGAAAAACAAACATTGATCTCTGATGTCGTCTCGTTCAATATTTATTTTTCTTGTATTTATGATTCATAATACACTTTTTGTTGTGTGTTGTGTTGTGTTGTGTTGTGTTGTGTTGTGTTGTGTTGTGTTGTGTTGTGTTGTGTTGTGTTGTGTTGTGTTGCATTGCGTTGCGTTGCGTTGTGTTGCATTGCGTTGTGTTGTGTTGTGTTGTGTTGTGTTGTGTTGTGTTGTGTTGTGTTGTGTTGTGTTGTGTTGTGTTGTGTTGTCTTGTGTTGTCTTGTGTTGTGTTGTCTTGTGTTGTGTTGTCTTGTGTTGTGTTGTATCTGCCACTTCATTATTTGTATCTTGGTTTGCCTGTCATACCATTGTGTTTTGGCTTGCTTCATTTCATTGATTAAATAAATCTAAAAATATTTGGCGATTGAGCTAATCTCTTTAGCTATTGATTTAATTTGTTTGGCTATTTAGCTAACTGTTCCCAGTTTCACATATTTTCTTTTACTCTCGCCTGCCAAACGGATAATTTCAATAGTTTCAGTTAAATGAGTATTTTAGGGATGTGTAGTGTATGAAAAAACATAATAATATAGCAGGTCTGAGCTTAAAAGTCTGTCCCGAGCCATTAGGCCCATCAGGCCGGAGCTTATCCCGGTTCCGGTGGCGTTAAGCGACTGAGAGTACAAGACTCTCCCCTGAATGGGACGCCGGTCCATCGCAGGGTTAACCCCCAGCATTTTGCTGGTACTCATTTATTTTTCAGCTGAGTGAACTGGAACAACGTGAAATTAAGTGTCTTGCTCAAGGACACAACACATCGCCCGGTCCAGGGATCGAACCCGCGACCTTCGAATCATGAGTCCAACGCCTTAACCACTAGGCCACGCGTTTCCACCAGGTCTGAGCTAGTCATGGTCAACGATTTGCTATGGGGATCTGAAATGCATGGATAACTATAACAATGTATCGGAATTGAGCTAGTCAGGATCCTGTATATTATAGATATAATAGAGTGATTTACCGAAGAACTTTCTGATCCAAATCTTGTAGCCTAAGCCAAGCCGCCAATATAGCTAGGAAATGAGTTTTCCAAGCGTTTTTTTGCCACGAAAACAATATTATACAGTACAGACCTGTCGATAATTAACAACTGAACTAACGAGAAAGATTCGAAATTCCATTGACGAATGAGACAGATATAGATAGGTAGTGGCTGAAAAGCTTCCAAGAGATAAATGACAGCTGCCGAAATATGCTGTCGATCGAGTTAGGCTGAGAAAACCTGCTTATTTGTCATTTATTCTTGAGCTTAGTGTTAAACATTCGACTGGTCTGTACTCTAGTTATATATCATGTTTTATTTGTACCAAAGCGCTGTAAACAGAATGTAATAGTGTTTTGTCAGTAGTAGATTATTAAAGTGTGAGAAAAAGAAAACGTCTTAATATTATATAGAACAATAGCAGTGAAGACATATTATTTCACTGATATCAAGATGGTCAGACCTGGAGAAGTGACGTTATGACGTTTAAAGTCCCAATCAATATTATTTCACTGATATCGAGATGACCAGGTATGGTGAAGTGTCGTTATGACTTTAAAACCTCAGTAAATATTATTTCACTGATATCGAGATGGTCAGACCTGGAGAAGTGACGTTATGACGTTTAAAGTCCCAATCAATATTATTTCACTGATATCGTGATGGTGCGGCCTGGTGAAGTGACGTTATGACGTTTAAAGTCCCAATCAATATTATTTCACTGATATCGAGATGGTCAGACCTGGAGAAGTGACGTTATGACGTTTAAAGTCCCAATCAATATTATTTCACTGATATCGAGATGGTCAGACCTGGAGAAGTGACGTTATTACGTTTAAAGTCCCAATCAATATTATTTCACTGATATCGTGATGGTGCGGCCTGGTGAAGCGATGTTATGACGTTTAAAGTCCTAATCAATATTATTTCACTGATATCGAGATGACCAGGTATGGTGAAGTGTCGTTATGACTTTAAAACCTCAGTAAATATTATTTCACTGATGTCGAGATGGTGCGACCTGGTGAAGTGACGTTATGACGTTAAAAGTCCCAATCAATATTTTTTCACTGATATCGAGATGGCCAGCCTGGTGAAGTGACGTTATGACGTTTAAAGTTTCAATTAATATAATTTTACTGATATCGAGATGGTCAGGCCTGGTGAAGTGACGTTATGACGTTTAAAGTCCCAATCAATATTATTTCACTAGATGAACAGGCACATTGAAGTGTCGTTATAACTTTAAAACCTCAGTCAATATTATTTCACTGGTATCGACATGTTCAGGCCTGGTGTAGTGACGTTATGACGTTTAAATTCCCAATTAATATTATTTCAGTGATATAGAGATAGTGCGGCCTGGTGAAGCGACGTTATGACGTTTAAAGTCCCAATCAATAATATTTCAATGCTTTCGAGATGGTCAGGCCCGGTTTACTGACGTTATGACGTTAAAAGTCCTAATCAATGATATTTCACTGGTATCGAAATGTTCAGGACTGGTGAATTGACGGTATGACGTTTTAAGTCCCAATCAATATTATTTTACTGATATCGAGATGGTCAGGCCTGGCCAAGTGACGTTATGACGTTTAAAGTCCCAATCAATATTAATTCAATGATATCGAGATGGCCAGGCCTGGTGAAGTGACGTTATCATATTTAAAGTCCCAATCAATATTATTTCAATGACTTCGAGATTGTCAGTCCTGGTGAAGTGACGGTATGATGTTTAAAGTCCAAATCAATATTATTTCACTGATATCGAGATGACCAGGTATTGTAAAGTGTCGTTATGTCTTTAAAATCTCAGTCACTATCATTTCACTGATGTCGAGAGGGTGAGGCCTGGTGAAGTGACGTTATGACGTTCAAAGTCCTAATCATTAATATTTTTACTGATATCGAGATGGTCAGGCCTGGTGAAGTGACGTTTTGACGTTTCAAGTCCTAATCAATATAAATTTACTGATATCGAGAGGGTGGGGCCTTGTGAAGTGACGTTATGACGTTTAAAGTCCTAATCAATAATATTTTTACTGATATCGAGATGGTCAGTCCTGGTGAAGTGACGTTATGACGTTTAAAGTCCTAATCAATAATATTTTTACTGATATCGAGATGGACAGGCCTGGTGAAGTGACATTATGACGTTTAAAGTCTCAATCAATGATATTTCACTGATACCGAGATGGTCAGGTCTGGCGTAGTGACGTTATGATGTTTAAAATCCCAATCTATAATATTTCATTGATATCGAGATGGTCAGGCCTGGTGTAGTGACGTTATGACGTTTAAAGTCCTAATCAATAATATTTTACTGATATCGAGATGGTGCAGCCTGGTGAAGTGACGTAATGACGTTAGAAGTCCTAATCAATAATATTATACTGATATCAAGATGGTGCAGCCTGGTGAAGCGACGTTATGACGTTTAAAGTCCTAATCAATAATATTTTACTGATATCGAGATGGTCAGGCCTGGTGAAGTTACGTTATGACATTTAAAGTCCTAATCAATATTATTTCACTGATATCAAGAGGGTGCGGCTTGGTGAAGTGACGTTAAGACGTTTAAAGTCCTAATCTATAATATTTTACTGATATCGAGATGGTACAGCCTGGTGAAGCGACGTTATGACGTTTAAAGTCCTAATCAATAATATTATACTGATATCGAGATGGTCAGGCCTGGTGAAGTTATGTTATGACGTTAAAGTCCTATTCAATATAGTTTCACTGAAATGGAGATGTTCAGGCCTGGAGTAGTGACATTATGACGTTTAAAGTCCCAATCTATAATATTTTACTGATATCGAAATGGTCAGGCCTAGTGTAGTAACGTTATGACTTTAAAAGTCCCAATCTTTAATATTTTACTGATATCGAAATGGTCAGGCCTGGTGAAGTGACGTTATGACGTTTAAAGTCCCTTTCAATATTAATTCAGTAATATCGAGATGGTTAGGCCTGGTGAAGTGACGTTATGATATTCAAAGTCCCAATCAATATAATATCAATGATATCGAGATGGTCAGGCCTGCTGTAGTGACGTTATGACGTTTAAAGTCCCAATCTATAATATTTTACTGATATCGAGATGGTCAGGCCTGTTGAAGTGACGTTATGACGTTTAAAGTCCCAATATAAATATTTTACTGATATCGAGATGGTCAGGCTTGGTGAAGCGACGTTATGACGTTTAAAGTCCCATTCCATATTAAATTAATGATATCGAGATGGTCAGGTATGGTGAAGCGACGTTATAACATTTAAAGTTCCAATTAAATTTAATTCAATGATTTTGAGATAGCCAGGCCTGGTGAAGTGACGTTATGACGTTTAAAGTCCCATTCAATATTTTTAACTGATATCGAGATGGTAAGGCCTGGTGAAGTGACGTTATGACGTTAAAAGTCCCATTCAATATTATTTCACTGATATCGAGATGGTGCGGCCTGGTAAAGTGACGTTATGACGTTTAAAGTCCCAATTAATAAAATTTCACTAAAATGGAGATGTTCAGGCCTTGAGTAGTTACGTTATGACGTTTAAAGTCCCAATCTATAATATTTTACTGATATCGAGATGGTCAGGCCCGGTGAAGTGACGTTATGAAATTTAAAGTCCCAATCAATATTATTTCACTGACATCGAGATTGTGCAGCCTGGTGAAGCGACGTTATGATGTTTAAAGTCCCAATCAATATTTTTCACTGATATCGAGATTGTCAGGTATTGTGAAGTGTCGTTATGATTTGAAAACTTCAGTCAATATTATTACACTGATATAGAGATGACCAGGTCTGGTAAAGTGTCCTTATGACATGAAAACCTCTGTCAATATTATTTCACTGGTATAGAGATAATCAGGTCTGGTAAAGCGTCGTTACAACTTGAAAACCTCAGTCAATATTGTTACTTTGATATTGAGTTGCTCTGGCTGGTAATGTGACGTTTTGACGTATACAACCCAAATCAATTTCTTTGATTGCTATAACATTGTGAAGCTACGTTAAAAGACCCGTTCAATAATTTTTCACTGATACAGAGATGGATGAATATGATGAAATGTCGTTATTACGCTTAAAATGCCAGTCACCATTATTTAACTCATATCGAGATGGTCTGGTTTGGTAAAGTGTCGTCATGACGTGAAAACACCAGTCAATATTATTTCACTAATATAGAAATGATCAAGTCTGATGACGTGCCGTTATGACGATTAAAGTCCCAGTCAATATTATTACACTGATATAGAAATTGGCAGTTTTGGTAAAGTGCCGTTATGACGTTCAACGACTCATCCAATATTATTTCAATCATTTAGAGATGATCAGGTCCAGCGAACTGACGTTATGACGTTTAAAGTCCCAATAAATATTATTTCACTGAAATTGAGATCGTCAGGTCTAACGAAGTGTCGTTCGTTATGACGTTTAAAACCCAAGTCTGACAATAATATTACACTGATATCGAGAGCGTCAGGTCTAATGAAATTTTGTTATAATGTTTAAAGTCCCAGTCAATATAATTTCACTGTAATGGATATGGTCTGGTCTGGTGAAGAGTTGTTATGAGGTTGAAAGTCCCAGTCAATATTATCACACTGTTATCGAAGCGTCAGGTCTGGTGAAGAGTTGTTATGAGGTTGAAAGTCCCAGTCAATAATATTACACTGTTATCGAAGCGTAAGGTCTGATGAAATGCCGTTACGACGTTCAAAGTCCCAGTCAATATTATTACACTGATATAAAGATGGTCAGGTCTAATAAAATGTCGTTATGACGTTCAAAGACCAAGCTGATATTAATCTACCCAGCCAATATTATTTTACTCAAATAGAGATGGTCAGGTTTCGTGAAGTGCCGATATTGAATTCGTCTGAGCTATTTAAAATGGCGTTATTGCGTTAGTCCCAGTCAATAATTTATCACCGATATCAGACATTGTGAAGTGACATTAAAAGATCCGGTAAATAACATTTCACTGATATAGATATTGACGATTATGGTGAAGTGTCGTTATTACGCTTTACGTTCCTGTCAATATTAAAACACTGATATAGGGGTGGTCATTTCTGTTGAAATTGAGTAAGGACGTTTTTAAACCTAGTTAATCAAAAACAAAGATACTAATCTATGTCCATGTGATTAAACTGGTATCGATGGTCAGTTCTGGTGAATTGGCATTATGACCTTTAAAGTCCTAGTCGATATTATTTGTTAAATGAAGATAATATATCAGATAACCATGAATATACTAGACCTTATTTTACCACAGATAAAGTTCTTTCCATTTATATGGGAGTTCTCGAGTCTTTTGTTATCAATATTAAAGAGGCAGAACTTGTTTACCATACTTGTATTGGATTCCTAAACCCCATAAATATCTATACAAGAAAAGATATATAGCAGACTCATCTAAATATTCTACTAAATTATTACCTTTAACTCTAACACAAATTTGGAAAATCGTCAAAGGTTGTCCCCAGACTTATTTAGAAAAAGTATACTCTACATCTGGAATCAACCAAATGTGGATTCTTAAAAATTCAGAAGAATTACTTGAACACCTTACTTCTTATACTTTATATCGTGTAAAAAGTAAATGAACATTTGATTTCTACGTTTTACAGCACTATCCCTTCTTCAAAATTGAAAGGTCTTAACGAAATTATTCACTTGTCGTCCTTTTACAAAAACGGTAAGCCAAGATACAAATACCTGGTGAACATTCTAGTTATTGTGTCAAGAATTCAAAACAAAAATATACTGAAGATACCATCAACAAAATGTTGGAGGCTTTGATAGATAACATATTTGTTGTGTTTGATAATATAATTTTCCAGCAAACAATATGATGAATCAAATGAATAAAAGAGCAAAGATATTTCTACTAGGATTTACGTAAGATTCTTCACTCGAGTATGAAGATAGGTTTGAACTGAAACAACTTTTTTCATAATTTTCAACATACCCGCCATTTAAGTATCCGTTAAAGTGACCATGTGACCATTTATATGTGTGTGTGTGTGTGTGTGTGTGTGTGTGTGTGTGTGTGTGGTCATTCTCGTCACCGTAAAACTATAACTTGTGTTAAATCCTTCTATGTCTGTCTTATTACATTTTATATTTTACGAGTGTTACTTTTACTGTACTATACAGTCGTTATAGAATACAACTTATCAATGCGTAATGCTTGGAACAAAGGGTGAAGAATATATCTCATTATCAGCAAATTTCGAAAACAGTAGATTATTTCTTAAAATATTAAAATAATGCCTATAATTTTAGATGAAGACAATCGCTGTTCAATGTAAAGAAAGAGTGTATTTGAAAGTGCTAAATAATACACAATTCAACCAATTAGCTTCTCGAAGCTTTCATTGACTATCTATTTGGATATTTTGGCATCTACAAAATGCATATTAACGAAAGCTTTATTATGAATAATGTAAACCAATACCCGTCTTGTAACATTTTAGTTAGGCAAAATTATAAAAGATCGTTTTGAAATATATACAATATGCCCATTTCACTAAGGCTTTATCGTCGTTGGTACCCTTTACTTTCACAAGATTTTGTTTATATTTAGGATATATTCATAATAACACTTTACAGTTTTAACTGAATATGTCAAATCCGTTTGGCAAACTGACGGGATAACAAAGGTAAAGTAAGTTAAATACATTAGCTTTTTTATTTAAAGATGATGTAAATGCATAGAGAACTCCTTAATAATCTAGCTAAACCTAAACTGAAGTCGATAACCCTACTGAAGCATCTGGCCTCAATTTCCTTGAGCGATATCACCTGGTTTACATATTCAATAGTTTCAAAAGATCTAGGAATGTTGTTTTGACATTAGTTGTTTTGCTGCTTGATTTCATCACTAGTCAAAGTCCAGCCCTATTTTGCATGTAAAAAACAACGATGGTCTCCCATATAAAGCCTGTGGAGCCTACCATGCACATTAATGTCAAAAATAAAAAAATATGATTATTTTGTTCATTATTTTAGCATATACCACAATATTAATCACGCAATAGTTAGTAACACAAAAGTAGCACCGACGTGTCCGTAGGTGTCGCTGTCTTTTAAGTCTCAATGCAAGATAAATCTGGTGTCCTAACCCTAGAAAATTGTCTTGCATATAAAATGTTGTTTATTACTCTAAACTAAACATCATAATTCTAAATAAATTTGATCATCGGGCAGCAGTTTCAAATTTAACAAACATAAGTTGAGTAATGGTGTTTAACGTCCCAGTCAAGAATATTTTACGTATATCAAGACGTCGCTAGCTATAGGCGAAGGTGCAGAATATAGTACAAGTGTAATTATAACATAAAGTTTCATCACACATATAGATTTTTAGGTTTGCATATTGACAACCATATGTTTCTAACGGCTACATTCTATATGTCAATCAATAATGTTCAATATAATTGATATATATAATATACGTGGCGGGTGAAGCTAGCTAAACAGCAGATGCTTACCCTTCCGGAGCACCCTGCCTCACTTCCCTGGTGGAAATTCACATGTCTGACCTGACTTGTCAGTTCCAAAGTTTTTACTTTGCTTCTGGATTATGATTCGAACTTAGATTAGTATGTTTCTTTTTTATCTTACTTCGTAATGCTACATATTTATGAGACACATTTACAACAGCAAATTTCTTACTTTTTTCTCTTATATTTTCCGCATAGGTAAAGGTTTAGTTTTATTTAATTATTTTACTTTTTTGTTACTACACTGACTTATTAGATGCCGTTAAATTTCACAAAAATCTTCACATAAGACTGATAGAGAAAATTGCAATTTTTCCTGTTTATCAATGTATTGAAATCCGTGTAAATAATTAGGACGACACTTCTATAATAAGTAAAATGGTAAGACGCAACAATTTTTTTAATCAGACCAATGGATGTCTTTGGTAATTATATATACTAGTAATGTCCATTTGAACTCGACCAACAACTGGCCTTGTGCAATATACTACTTGAAATAAATAAACATACTCCACAATCTATACTTTCATTGTTCACACTAAATTACGATGAATATAAAGTAGTAGTTGTTGTAAACCAAAACTTGTGTATTTATGGTAATTTTTAGTGGTGTAACAATAAAAAAACAAAGCACTGTTCTGCTTATCTACGGCGTATTGGCAAATACCTTTAGCCTACAGATACCACCATAAGTGTCTCGATAAATCCAGTATTTTGTATTGATCACCGGCGTTGTATTTTATCTTACAATTCATATGTATTTTGTTAATATTTATTCTTTCTTGAGTTGACGCTAGGGTGTCTGATACAAGCTTCTTTATCAGTGTCTTCTCGGTCTACTTCAGATTTGTGATGATGAAGTCATCAGATTGAAACATAACGTATGCAAAGATAAGAAGTTCCCCTAGATTGTGTTAAATCAAATGAAAGAGCTTAAAATCTATGATCAATAAAAAAATGTTGATCTTAATCCGCAAATAAAACAGTTGAATGCTCGACTAAATATAATACATAATAACATAGATTTGCTTATGTTCTCAAATTACTATTCATCAGCCAAAGTGAATTTAAATTGCACAAATAGTTTAAAAATAATAAGTCATAAAAGGAATCGCAATTTTCATATCTTGAAAATATTCTAAACTTGTTTAAAACGCGTTCGATGTGTATAATGATGTGCAATGGACTCGCGCCTGTCAACCGTGTTCCGAATATTGATAATGGTAATTATCTGTTAAAAATTCCTAAAAATGATGAGTTATGTTTAGTCGTTCAAAGTATTGTACTTAAGTGGATTTGGTAAAATAAATGTTCGTCCTTATATTTTTCACATCTTTGTAACTTCAGCTGTATCTTTGGTCCGAACACTACAGAGAAGGGATTTGGAATCGACCTTCCTCTAGTGCTGCGGCTCAGTAATAATTGGAATATTGTCTCGATTATGAGGCTAACAAAAGGCTTTATTTAAAGATGCATAAAAACACGATGACTTCAATTATTCTGTAGTCAACAACTTTTTCTTTGCAGCAGTATACCGTTTTTTTCTCCTTGGTGTATTTGTATCACAATTAATACATTATGGTAGAATTATTTCCACTATTGGAAATTTAAACAATGAAGCTAGCTGCTTACAAATGCATTGTTGACTCAGAAAAAATGTTAACTTAGATTTATTAAGTCCCTGAAAAAGTTTTATGACCTTAATCAGAGAATTGTTGATAAGTATGTTGTTCCTATATCCAAACTTATCCTGGATATATACGACGCTCCAAAGTTTCATGTTAAATTCATTTTTTAATTTTGATAACAAACGTGGGTGTAGCTTGCTGATTATGAGATCGTAACCTTCCAGAACACTAGGCCTCACTTCCATAGTGGGAGTCACACTTTTTAGCTTACTTTACTTGTTTTCAACGTTTTTACTTTGCTTTTTAATTCGTTTACACAGGGATTGATATGTTGGCTTTTGGTTAGGTAATTGTTTAACTTCTTTCATTATAATTATGGTACATTTCGACGATATCTTTGTAATTAAATATGTGTGCGATATATAGAAAACAAACATACTAATCCATGTCCGAATCAAAATCCAGAAGCAAAGTAAAAACTTTGGAACTGACAAGTTAGGTTAGACACGTGAACTGCCACCAGGGAAGTGAGATTCAAAAAAATATATCAATTGATATGAACCTATTGTGCGGCTCAAATGGACTCAATAATAATAAAATACAGGGTCTGATACGGTGATAAAACGTTTTATTCATCTTTTTTTTTTTTTTTTTTTTTTTTTTTTGCAGACTTGATTACAATAGATGGCAATATAGAAGGAAATATCTCGTAGGCGGGGGAAAATATAGGATTACTCTCCCTTTCTCTTGTGTCTGTCTGTATTTTGGTGTAACTTCAATCCATATTACATATCCGATATGAAGTTTCATTTCAACTTAGACAGATTAAAATGATAATAAATCGGTTTCAAAATAATTAATCTAAACTACGCCTAATCATAATGAAATTTATTATCGTTATTAAGAAAATTTCTTTACATTCTGATTGGATATTAAATTTTTTTTGTAAATGTCGTTTTACAAGGGTTATAAATAATTCACTCGGGTAATAAATAATTCACTCGGGTAATAAATAAAAATTACACGGGATATAAAAAAGAGTGAAAAGAGCGGTAATGACCGCCACCATACAGTTCCATTGGGCAATAAACAAAGTAAAATTTACGTTTGGTTTGCAGGTATTAATCGATGAACACATCTTAGTCGAGTTGACACCCCCATATACTCAATACTTTAACCTCGAAATGTTTTTTCCTATGAAGTTTTTTTGCTGTTTTGTATTCTATAGGGTCCCTAGAGTAAAATTATGTTAGTTGCCCTGCAGGCAACATTGGGCAAATTGCATAATTTGCATATATACAAGATGGCTGCCTGACGCCATATTGAAAATCTATCTTTTGTAAGAATTGCTCTACAATAGCTTGTGATATACCGTTTTATATGTTTTCAAGGATAAGGAACTTATTTTCATTGTTGTTTTTAACATTTGGGGCAATTCAAAAGAATATTTAACAATTTTGACCAGCCAACAGTAGGAGTAACTGGTTTTTTCATTATAAGATGTAACTCAGCATATCACATTCAATGTTGTGTAACTTAACCGTACATCTTGATACATTTTGATTTAAAGATCATAAATGAGGCTCGAACAATTCCTTTTAATAAGATATTAAAGATTTCAGCTTTACTAAGTCTAGCGTAAAGGCTAGTTCACTTTGCTAAGATTGTTTTTAAAGTTGTATCCGACGAAGAAGTTTTCAAAGCCACATTATTGCTATTATAGTTAATCCAGTCACATATATATTACCACGAATAAAAACCAAATTATACTCGGACATCCTATCAAACTAAATAATAAGTTTGTCAACAGTCAATTGATTCGATTTTTACATGAACACTGATACATTACGTCATATAATGAAGTATTATGGTTTCGGGAATCTACAGTAAAATCTGTCACTGAAAATGCAACAACCTTCCACAAATTTATTGGTTGGAGTTGAACAGTAGAACTATTTTGTTTTGGTTTTATGATAGTTTTGATATTTTGATCTACTATTTCCACTCCAAATGACTGCTATGATACACACGCTATATGACTACAGACTTCCATGTTCATCCATGTGGTATAAGTGAAAAGGTAGTGCACAGTCTAGATTTGATTTACTTTTAAGTCACCATTAAGCAACATCTCAACATCTAGATCTGACAATGCTGTTTCACTTACAAATTATACTGGACCACAGAAAATAATACCCCTACACTGTCTACCACCAAAACTGTTTGTATCCTGATTAACAAACCAACAAATAATTTTATTGGATGGTAGACATGTAAAATATGCTGGTAAACTTTCTCAGTGTCTGCTATTAAACACATGCGTGTCCTGTCGAAGATCTTGCATGTCGGCACCATGGTGATTATTAGAATGCTGTCTTGGCTAACCAGTTTGGAGAACAAACTTTCAAATTTAAAAAATGAGCCCTCAAAGGCATGACTCTTTAGCCTGATCATTTTAGTGGGTAGATTGGAATGAATATATTCTGAGTGATACGGACCATAAAATAGAGAGTTCAATCATTTGTGTTCCTTGGATATATATGACCAAAATTTATTGCTTATTCAAACTCCCTCTAAATGAAGACAGGTCATAAGGAAATTGCTCGGAAAATTGCTTCTTATGTGTCATTGTGGTGGATTCAGTTGTAATGGATGAGTAGATGGAATACGAGTACAATCAAGTCTACCTGGTGAGTTTCATTATTAGCTCTATAAAGCGACGCTGTCAAGATGCAAAAACAAAGCCAGTTGTTGATCTTGGAAACATGTTTCTTTGGTTACCGTTGTTTGGACAGCAGGGCAGTTTGAGCTTAGCTCCTGCTTGTATTTTATATCGTTTCTGTTCCTTTTTGACAGTGGTTGAAAATGATTGTCATTGGAAAGGCATGAAGTCAGCTCTAGTCAAATCGCTTTGTGGAGTTCGTTCACCCAAAACTCGCAAACAATCGCATTGATTCACAGTTTTTCTATCGCATCCCTTGGTTACATGGAGATAACCCATCAGATTTATTGCATCAACCCAAAAAAGATCATATTGGTACCCAGACACTTCAAAGAAAATTTTGTGTTTGACAAATACCATCTCGTATCTATCTTCTAAGGACCAGGGCAGAGGAAACAACACAGCAATATGTATACGATGGTGGATTCGGCCATGATGAATCCGACATAACTATGGTATTGTATGTTCTCCAGGCTGCATAAACAGGTCATGATAGCATTTGTGTGCTGATTGACGACACAGATGTTTTTGTTTTCCTAGTGTATTGGGTGTATAAGCATGAGAATAATGTGATATACAGATGGAGTGATAGGATAGAAGTTTTGAACATCTATGCATCTAACAATGGTCATGATTTGAGATGTCTTGAACTACCAGGCATGCATGCTCTCAGTGTCATGGTCATGATTTGAGATGTCTTGAACAACCAGGGATGCATGCTCTCAGTGTCATGGTCATGATTTGAGATGTCTTGAACTACCAGACATGCATGCTCTCAGTGTCATGGTCTTGGTTCGAGATGTCTTGAACTACCAGGCATGCATGCACTAAGTGCCATGGTCTTGGTTCGAGATATCTTGAACTGACAGGCATGCGCACTGTAAGTGATATGGTCTTGGTTCGAGATGTCTTGAACTGTCAGACATGCACGCTGTAAGTGTCATGGTCTTGGTTCGAGATGTCTTGAACTGCCAGACACGCATGCTCTCAGTGTCATGGTCTTGGTTCGAGCTTTCTTGAACTGCCAGGCATGCATGCTCTAAGAGCCATGGTCTTGGTTCGAAATGTCTTGAACTGACAGGCATGCACATTGTAAGTTTCATGGTCTTGGTTCGAGATGTCTTGAACTACCAGGCGTACATGCTCTTAGGGACTTGATCTTCGTTCTAGATATCTTGAACTGCAAGGTATGCATGCTCTTAGAGGTTGTGGTACAACATCCTAATTACATACGCTTTTTCTCTCATTTAGCTGATGTTATTGGGAAACAAAGATCACAAATAACTTTATAAGATCTGAACCATTCTTTGTTGTTCTGTATGGCCAGCCAGCAGGAAAAACTGACGTTTCTTCAGGCTTTTCATAAAGAATATCAAAACCTTATAGTTATGACTTTGTTTCAAACATCATTTTCTATTGTCTCACCTTTAGTTAATGTTGTGAAAAGGTACCGACAGTCAAAGTCCTCCTGGAGAGTATGAGATGATAACCAATTTCGGATTGGAATTCAAAGATCAATTCTCATTACATGTTATAGCGAGAGACACCCGGTGCCACAAGAATTTCTTTATGTCATGTTATGTCAATATAAGGCACAAAATCATAAGTGCAACACACAAAAACATGCTTGCTTTAGAAAAAATCTGTAAACAATTTTGTAACTGTTCTGGAGAAAAGGAATGTTTAAATTTTTACCCATGGCTATTCTAGGGTGAATAGTTATTTGACACATATGGTCGGTTATTATAGACATGATGGTATTTAATGTAAAACTAATGCCAGAATTGAGTTGCCCATGCTTAAATACCCTTGCAAAGATATATTACAACCTATCATAAATTTGCTTTTGTATAAAATCAATATTTCAAGATGGCATCCGCCGGTCATCTTGGATTTATAGCTTATTGTGCAAGTGAAGTGTTCCGTATGTAAAAATTAACACCAGAAATGGGTTTTTCATGCCTGAAAACATCTGAAAGGATATATTACAAGATATTTGAAGATATTTTATATCGCAGTATGTACTTTAATTTGACGTTTGGCGGCCATTTTGGATTTATGTATATTGTGCAAGTTGCCCAAAGTTGCAATTTGGGCAACTAAGTTAATTTTGTTCAGGTACCCATGAGGAAAACAAAACAGCAAAAAAACTTCATAGGAATGAACATTTCTAGGTTCGTAAAATGCCTACTCGACTATCTGGCATTTTTACGGAAGCGCGTGGCCTAGTGGTTAAGGCGTTGGAATCATGATTCGAAGGTCGTGGGTTCGATCCCTGGACCGGGCGATGTGTTGTGTCCTTGAGCAAGACACTTAATTTCACGTAGTTCCAGTTAACTCAGCTGAAAAATAAATGAGTACCAGCAAAATGCTGGGGGTTAACCCTGCGATGGACCGGCGTCCCATTCAGGGGAGAGTCTTGTACTCTCAGTCGCTTAACGCCACCGAAACCTGATGGGCCTAATGGCTCGGGACAGACTTTTAACATCTGGCATGTTCTATTGAGTATCATCTTAAAATTGGGGTTAAATTGAGCGATTTTAATTTCCGATATTATTAATGACATCAACTCTACATCACTTCCTCCTGGTGACAAATACACGGCGGAAGGCAAGCAACTCAAAAATGTTAACATTTTAATTGATACCAACCTGGTCCCCTGCTCGAAACCCCGGTTGTTTTCGTTGATACGTGTATTGCCGACAATTTTAATTTTGTCGCCTGCATAAAATTCTAGAAAAAAACAATATAGAAAAACAATTTGCACACATTCTAAAAAAGAAATTATAAAAAACGATACCAAGTGCAACTGTGAGAGTTAATAATCATGCATGCTAATATTTCAATAGAGTATTTACAAGAGAGACAACAGCCCTTTTAGGGGCGGATCCAGGATTTTTTTAAAGGGGGAGTTGAGAATTATTGGTATATCAATGCTAGGTGCGAGCGCCGAAGGCGCGAGCTTCCAGAGGCGTGGGGTCTAGTAAACGCGATCCGGAACAACACGTATACAGAAATGGGTAGTTACATTAGCATATAGGAGTCACATTAGTCAATAGCTCTTTCTCTCTCTCACTCTCTCTCTCTCTCTCTCTCTCTCTTAAAGTTTTCAAAAAGAGGTTGCAGGGGTCCCCCCTTAAATGCGTCACTGCCTTTGATTTGGAGAACGCTGATGTTTTTCAATTTGATGAAATTCTAACTCATTTTTTCTTGGATGCTCGTAAGAGTAATGGGTTCAAATATACTCTTTGGAAAGCTTCAAATATGGCCTTAATCGATATCTTAAAGCATCTACTCATATGAAGAAATTTGACATTATCAAAGATACAGAATTTACAGGTTCCCATGAATCGTAAAAAACTGCTGTAGATAAATTACCAACTGAGGCTGTAGGTGAAGCACAACATCATCTTTCGATAGCACAGTCCGACTTAAAAAATGTATAGTATAGTATGACAGTATTCATTTTAATCCTTACACTCCAGTTGGTTTACAAAACAAATTTCAAATTTTCAAATTGAAGTCAGGCTATATTTTTGTTATGGCTGCAAAAATATGTACACAATAACAAAAGACGGTGTTCTATCCGTGCCACTAGTGGATCCATCCTGACAAAGGGCAGATTTTCACCATCACAAATTATGGCATTGACCTGTCATAAATCCGTATCGTCAATTGCCGTTTATCACCGTGTATCGGACACCGAAGTATTGCAGAGGGGTCAGGCTATTTCTAATGAAATACATGGTTATCAACAGACACTTTCACTTCACGCGTAATCAATTTAAACAATTGCAACGGCAGATGCTACTATTAGTGCTTATCAAGAGGGTCAAGGGGGAAAAGTCGGCGATATGGACAATGTAAACATTGACGAGTTGTTTTGTGACTTTGGCCAATTTACGGAAAATACTGACAACACAAATAATATGTTGAATTTTTAGGCCACTTTTGCTAGAAATGCAGTACCAATGTTTCAAAGTTGCAGAATATGAACAGTTTAATTACGGTAGTTTTCAGAAAATAAATACATGTATTAATCCTAAATTCGATATGTGATTTTTTTCATTTTATGATTACCATGAATTTAGACTGATTTCAAATAATTGTTGTTAATTTTTTCATTACAATTGATATGTTATGTTCATAATAAAGAAAAAGTAAACTTTATATTATACTGATATGTTTACTTTCCATCACAATACATTCAAAGCGAGTGCCGGCTTTCATATTGCGGGCGAGGTGTGTGCTCCTAATACAATTTTAACCATCGATTAAATTTTCCAGTGTATGTCCAAATTCGGGAGTTTTTCTTGAATAAATGTTGATTGTTTTTTTCTTGTATATGTTCTTTTATGTATGTATCAGATATTAATTGTGTTACTTCTCTAATTAATATAAAGAATCGTCCCTTTGGAAAAAGTTTTTATATATTAACACGTATTATTGTTATAACTATGTATGTTTTGTGAGAATGTTGTGTATGTCTTTAAATCGTCATAATGTTTATATATAATTCATAAAATTTAAAAAAAATAAATGAAATTCTTTAAATATGATGTCTCTACAGGTCAATGTCAAAATTAACGTCACCCCTACTGTGTCATAATTAACGTCACCCCTATCGAAAATCAATTATCTAATTATCTTTGATTAAAAAAGCAAATAATTTGGAGCTGAATGGTAAATGAACGATATTATAAAATAGAAAACAAGACAAAGAAACCAATCATTAAGTATTTAATATCGCCTTGGTACAAACAAACACCATTAATACTTAGTTGAGGCATCACGAACTCTTATAACAGACTGAACACGTCTGGGAAGACTGTCGTATAACTTTTCAAGACAGTTCTTATTTATCCTGTACCAATGCTTTTTGACGCTTTTCCATAGATCATAACACAAATTTGGATTGTCCATTGCGACGTCCCTTTTTAAAGCATCCCACAGATTTTCAATCGGACTCATAGCTGGCGAGTTTGATGGCCAATCTGTTTAGACTCTAGGAAACGCCTGGTAGATCTGGAATTATGAGCAGGGGCGTTGCCTTTAATGATAATCAGTGTTGTTTAAAAAAAACAAATGTAAAATAGCAACAGAATCAACATATATGAAACCAATAAAGAAGGATGTTAACTTGCCTTAATGGCTTCTTTGATCAGACACCACAATCTTCTTTCAACTGTACCGTTTGGCTGCCGCGAAATGATGACGAACCTTTCTGATTTTGTAAATATTTGAGTCATATTTTAAACGGTTTTTAATTTATTTGCCGGGAATTTTTCGGTGTTTCCATTAGGAAATGGAACGAACTGAGGCCATTTATGATTTCCGTATATTAAATGTTTTAAATAATGTTTCAGAACTGAAATTAATTTACCTCAACAACTGAAAGAAATGCTAGATATTGAGAATTCAACGACAATTTGTAAATTTAAGGGGAGAAATTCTTAAGAAAAAATTATAAAACTTCAGTTTAAACATTGTTGCTGCAAATCTGGCAGAATTGCAGGGCTGCAGGGGTGACGTTTATGTTGACACAGTAGGGGTGACGTTAATTTTGACATTGACCTGTATATCCAAAATTACTCTAGATATATTTGAAGTCCCTTGGTTTCATGTTCTTATTATCCTCCATTTCGATTCTACACGTGGCGGGTGTAACAAGCTAAACAAGAGAGGCTAACCCTTCATGAGCACCCACTCTATCCTGCTTGGTGGTATAAGACATGTATATCTTAATTTATGAGTTTCAAAGTTTTTACTTTGCTTTGGAATTGTGATTTGGGCAAGGATCGGTATGTTCAATTTTTATGATATGTTATTCAAAATCTGTATAAAATTTTTCATCCTTAAAGACGGCACTTGAAACTTCGATTTCGTGTTTTATGTGATTTGTACATATTATCGTCATGCTTGTTAACCGTAACAAGGCTTCTGTGATGTAAGAGTTACTTCCCTTTGAACGTTAAACACCACGTGTTTTTTTATTCTGTAATGCATCCAATCACTACAGGAGAAATTTCTTTTTAGGGAGCTAACTATACATAAATTCCAAACGTTTAGGGCATAGAAATCAGCTGATTATAATTTAAAACTAACACAAGTAAGACCAGGTGCTACGAAAAGCTAAGTGATAAGTTACCTGTATCGATAAAATTTAGAACGAAAGAAACGTGAACTATTGGGCGTCAAATTTAACTATGGTAACTATGGCCATTTTAGTATAAGGATTTATAACAATTGACATTAAAGTATGTGATTCATTGTCCCAAATTCTGAAATAAAAAATGAGAAATTTCTAAAATAAATTCACATGAAAAAATTAACGTGAAATTCATGTGAACTAAACCTTGTGTAAAATTCACATGAAAGCAAAATTTTACTGTGTATCATATACAACCGTCAAGAATTAGAAGCACTTTGCATGCTGAGATATAACACTATAAGAAAACAATGACGGGCCGACACTGAAACTCTTAAGTAGATTGGTGGGTCCTTAGAAACTATTTTTTCTGAGTGTCGGTAGCCCTTAATTCTTAACCATATTTGCAAAGAAAAATATTTTTTGCTTTTTAATGTCTGATAATTTATTTGAAAATAACTGTACATTTTCAAATCTACTTTTTACAAGTTCTTAAAATCGACAAACCAGCAACTGCCACCTGCGGTCTCTTTAAATAGAAAAAAATATTTAAGGTTTATTAATACACAACAAAAAATAAAAATACATGCATTCCATAAAAATAAGGTTTAGATACAGGGATGGTGATGTTTTGAAAAATATGTCCGACGGTCAGAAACCATAAACTTATTTTATAAACAACCTTAACGCTAACCATTGGTTTAATTACAAATATTCATATAATGTCTTATTATGAAACAGTCAAAAAAGGTTCAAAACAAACTACCAATCCATTCCAAATCACAAGCTTAAGCAAAGTAAACACTTTAAAAATGGCGAATAGAAGTGTGGTTGCTGCTCCAGAAGAATAAGTGCCTCTTGCCTAGTCTAGATTATACCAGTTTTAATTTTACAGCACTAAATGGTCGTTTCGGAATACAATTCCTCATCAGTAGTGCTTGGACCAAAATTATGAAACCAAAACTATTTTGAAGATGTTGAAAAGATACCCAAAGGACCAAAATATATTTTACCAAATAAAGCTAGGGAAATAGTTTACCTTAGTTTTTGAAAAATTTCAAGTTTTAACTTGCAGGAAATTTAGACAATTATAGTATATTTCTGACAATAATACGAAATTATTGCCTACTGAGTTTGTGATATCCTCGGGACACCAGCCACCAGCAGAGATATTGGCTCAAAGGTTTAAATTACATATTATATCAGTTTTAATTTTACAGCACTAGACGGCCGTTTCGGAATACTAGAATGAGACTTTCTAAAGCCTTACATGCTACACAAAGTTTTGACAAAAATGAAAAAAAATTGATATTCTAGTAAATGATGTGAATCATTTTCTTCTTGAATATGAATGAGGTACAATATCAAAATTTTTTATAAAAAACAAGATTTGCCAAGACGTTTGTCTAGATGGTCAAATTTTAAAATATTGATTACAATAAGATGTAGATGGATCATACAAGAATAAGCGTTTTAGACATGACGAATGAACATACGTAAACAACGAGCAAAGATATTATCGATGTGTGTGTGTGTGTGTGTGTGTGTGTGTGTGTGTGTGTGTGACTTACTCTTTGTCATTACGATGGTAACTGAATATGCCCTGTATTGCGTGACGCGGAGGAATATGATAGTCAAAATACTGATCCCATCCGTTCAACCAACCAGTCATTTTACAATTTACAGGCTTACGTTCTAAAATTAAAATACAACACATTTCATTTATATCAAAAATCAAAGAAAGCAACATTTGTACATTTAATATACTGCAAATAAAAAAGTTATTAAACAGTAAAAATGAAAAAAGTAAAAAAAGAACTGTCACTTAAGAGTCAAATAGCCCCTGCCTCAAACGTTTAATGTGTCCCTTGACCTTTCCAACTTGACCGTCGTTCAAGGACATTACATACCTTTGGGAAATGAAGATTATTCGTGTGAAGTTAAATGACAGTTGTCCAAAACATTTACGGGCTATGGCCGTGACACGATTTTAAACGGACATACACATAGACAAACAGAATGACAGACAGACAGACAGAGAGATGGACATGGTGATTCACATATACCCCTCAAACTAGTTTCCGGGGGGTATAAATATTGAGGTGTCAATCGTGTTCTCGGAAATCTCCAACGAAACACAAAACAGTAAAAGTTCATGTCAAGAACATGTGAAAACGAAATTTGGAAACGAACATATTTGACCATTGATTATAAAAATCAGAAATTTAGGTGGGCATTGGTTGAGAATAAAATATGACTATATTTACCTATTACTGTTAAATTTCGATTAATGACATAGTTCGCATCTACAACTCCTTTGGTTTTGCTAACGTATAACGCAACTTACTTTTACTCCTGCAGCAAAAAACTTTCCAACGCCTGTCCTCGTGATGGTTGCTATGGTAACTATGTAATCCTCTGATGACGCCTCCTTGTGGACATACAAACAATATCATTTCATCAAATTTATTTATGTATCCTAAAATAAAGAATAAAAAAATTCTCCAAAAAAGGTAACGTTTACAAAAAAGACTAAGACTAAAACATTTATCAAAAATTAAAATGCAAAAAAGATCTTAATTCAATTATTACAATATCATTAATACAAAATTATAATTTGAATGAATGAATGAATGAATGAAAAAGCATCGCATTCAAAGGACTATTACATGTTTATTTACCGACCTTGTTCATTTGTCAAAAAGGTATGGTCATTATGTAATCATTTCGGATCCAATAACTCAAGCTTGTCACTTGGTTTTGAAACCCACTTTGACGGCTCTTTGATTGTGAATCGGACATGGTCAATTATGTTTGTTTTTATGAGATTTGTGCATATGAAATACTGTATGCAATACGAGTGCTCCATCTAAACGTCTAAATTCTAGTATTTTGTATTTGTTACAATAAAAACAAATACAAAACACCGGTCTATGTTCAAACAATTATCCTTAAAAACAAAGCAAGACCTTTTTTGCAATTTAAGTGACACACTCGAACTTTCACTGGGGATATGCTCCGGAATATATTAATCAGATCAATATGGAATGTTCTCTATCACCATCTTCATTATTGGTAATATTATTTGTTTATTGATATTATTATTATACCTCTCCATCCACAAATGTTTGGTTTTGGACCTCTCTTTGAGCATTGGAAATCATACAATCTGTCTTCATAGTGGTTATGGTGCTTGCTTCTTATACGGGTAATCACCTTATTCTTGGGACATGTGAATGTGAAAGGTTTGTCCCAGTTGTTTTTCCAACAATACACTAACTCTACAAGACACACTAAAGTTAAGAGCTTAAAACACATGTCCATCATAGTAACAACGCTGAAAAAAGAAAAAAGAGAAACATTGCTATATGCCATGATACATTTTAAAACTACTTTTTGGATGCATTTTTATAATGATGCATATTAAACTAAAATATTTTTTGTTATTGTAATCTTTTAACAAATATGTGGCATAGTGTTTTCAAAACTAACGAATTACACTATAAATTGGGTTTAAATGAGGATATTTTTATCCCTACAATACATTTCGGTATTATTATAATTATTATCATTATTATCTTTTAAATTATTCAACCAAATAAACCACAAACATACCATAATATCTGTACTATGGATTGACTTACCTGTCGATGGATATACCGTCGTTTGTTCAGGATTGTTGTGCTACTCATGATTGTTTTGCTTATATAACCAAGAACATGATATCCTTTACTACTGCAAGATGTGACTTTGTAAACAGACTGTTTCAAAACCATACTGTACAATATTTAGTCAGTGAGTGGTAAATCATTTTTACAGCCACTTACCAGCAGGTTGCGTCTAGGATATCTAACTTCAATGTAAACAGTGTTTAAAGTACGATCAACCCACGTTTATAATAATAATAATGAAAAGGACAAATGTTACCGAAAAATGTTTTCTTCAGCATTTTTATGGTATACTAAATTTTCCAAAATTATTATTATAATTCCTATGTTTTTATTAATAAGAAAACCTTTATAAAAATCATCAATTGACTCACCGAAGAAGATACGAAATATGTAAATGATAAATCCGCCAAACCAAGCAAGAAATAAACCATGTATTGGGAACTCTTATTTTGAACGTCCGGTTTTGGAGGAAGGATTATATTTAATGATGTGGACATAGTAAGGCCAGAAAGACCACGATCATATAACCAGTGGTCTAACAACACGCAATACAAAACTTGATTTAAAATTAGCCGTATATCATATACAAAAACTGTACAAGTTTATACTCATAAAACAACCAGATACATATTTGATGATGTACTATGTTTATTAGAAACTACACGTAGTTAAAACTGTCAGTGTTACAAAGGGAAATAATCAGGAGCCATTCACGTAACCTGCGTTGTGTCTACCTGTATGTGCTTTGCCAGTGGCATCAATCAACCAGAGAAAGCCATGTCTATGTTCAAAACACAGTCTTAAAGGTAAAGTAAAAACTTAAATAGCAAACCAATTACCACGATAACTTCAATTAAAACGTGAGGTCAGGCGCTCTGGAAGGGTAGATACCAACTGTCGAGATAGCTATACCGACCATGGGCGTACAGTACCTTTTCTTCGTTTATTCTTATCAATCACACATAACATACTGGTCATTGTTCAAATCAAAGTACCAAAAGTGAAGTAAAATCCATGGTTTACACGTGAACTTCAACCATGGATTTTTTACAATTACCACCGCAATACAATTCAAATAAAAACTAATCACTTACCATCATTAAACGCTACGATACGTATACATCAATATTTATTCTTCTAACAAGACATCGTTTATTTAAAATACGCTAGCTTTTATGATTTTATCGAAATTGATGTAAATCTTTTTTGATCAACCAAAATGAAATACAAATACACCGGTCTACGCGCGGATTTCGATCCTAGAACCACAGTAAAACAAATTGTCAAGTTAACACGAGAACTTCCACAGACTATGAAAGTGAGGTAGAATGTTCTGAAGGGTTAAACGCTTCTTTATTGCCAGCTAGATCACGTCAAATGTAAAATCAAACTTAAAAATTACAGTAATATGAAAATATGGGACTTCAAATATATTCCAGATAAACAGATCATACTTAAATGTATGATGACCTCCATAAATGTGGACCTTGATAAACCTAGGCTTCTATTATCTTTCATTCAATATTGTATTTGTCAGTAGCTTGCTCCGTTGTTTAAATTTTCCTTAGTAGGAACACGATCTATTAAATATTATTAATTGTGAAACTAATACACCATGACCAAGAGAAGCAGATTTATGACTGGATATAAAAAGAAAACTAACAATAGAAAAAATAAAGTCATTACGTTTCCCATATAGCATTGAAATGTAACCTTGTCAAAATTGACATATAAGTAAAAACATGAAGTAGAAGAATCAGTAGTATTTCCTTCAAGCTCACTAGGAAAGCCTACAATCATATATTCTTCAAATTTAAGATTATAAATCAAAAACAAACATACTACTCCATGTCTGAATCACAATCCAGAAAAAGTAAAAACTTTGGAACTAACAAGTTAGGTTAGACACGTGAACCTCCACCAGGGAAGTGAGGCCGCATGCTACGGAAGGGTAAGCACCTCCTGTGTAGCTAGCTACATCCGCCACGTTGTAATCAAAATTGTGGGAAAGGAACATGGAACTACGAGACGTCAAATATATCCAGGGCAATCCTGGACACAGAGACATCAAACTTATCAACAATACTGTGATGACGGCCATAAAACTTTTTGAGGGCCTTGATAAGCCTAGGCTTGCAATATCCCTGATTTAAAGAGATATAACGTCATATATCAATGTGTGAAGTTTATATTTGTGAGTTTTCTCTCCTAGTATAAAAACCGTTCTGCTTAAACATTGCTGTATATGAAAAAAGAAACAAATCAGCAAGCAATTGTGCACATTTTGTGCCTCTGAAAATTTTCAATCTAATGCCAACTTTTTAAGCAATAGTAATGACCAACGTTTTGTTTAATACAATTCTAGCATTCCACTTAATAACTTCAACCAAAACTTCATTTTTTATTGATCTGGTATTTATTGCAATACTCGTGTAATAACTGAATCTCACTTTACTGCATCATCACTATTTCACTCCATCATCCCAAAAACAAAACGCGCGGTAAATATTTGTCATTTTATTTCATTTTATTTATATTAACAATCTACATGTACATATGGTGCAATGTGTTTTATTTATTGTCCATCTCAATTGGGTTTAGAATTTCATGCAATGAAAATATCAACACTATGGGTCATATTCAACGTTACAATCGCGTTTTTTTAGTTTATATCATTAAAAATATAACACAAATATAAAGCTGAACAACATGTTATTGGCAATCTTTTGATCGTCACAAAAATAAAACAGTTAAGAACATAATGTACCAGAAATACATGACATACACGCATTAAGTCAGACCATGCGTCTTTCTTCTATGGACGTATACTACACAAAAATGAAATAATAAATAGATGAACATAATAATTCCAGGAGGCTGTAATTTCTCTCATTCAGTATTAAAATAAGTTTGAATTAAAACTGGTTTCCTCTTCGTTATTGTCAGTAAAGCCTCCATTCAAGTATCCATTACTATGACCATTTATCTGTGTATCTATATTTCCGTTGATATTCGTCATAGAAATATCAGAACTGTTGTCCTTTGTTTTTATTTTACTTTTCAAGTTTTTATCACTATTTGATTGCGTTAATGTGAGTCGACGTAACCTTTCTGTATCTGTATCGTTCAAAGTTGAAGATATAGCCGACAATCGTCGATCAATAGTTTGTGATGTTAAACTTTTCCTTGATTCAGATATTCTTCTGGCGTTTTTAAGCTTCATCCAAGTTAATTTTAAATGTGAGATTACCTACGAATATCAAAAAATTATGTAAATATTTAAATAAAATTGATTTGAAATTGCAAATTAATACAAAACTGCAATAAGAAGTCGAACCAAACAGCTTCCAAAATGGTATTTGGTAGGCAATAATTGTGCATTAGTGTCAGAAATATATTTAAGGCGCCCAAACAAAGTTTGGCGACTTATTGTTTTTGCACCGTTTCTTATTATTATTATTATTCTTCCTCTTCTTCTTCTTCCGGCCATGAACTTGTCCAACCAATTTCTCGAAGACCGTTGGTCCAATCTTAACCAAACTTCACATGAAGGTTGATACCCATCTCCTTCCCCAGAGGCCGAGGTAATATGCCCATGGGGTCATTAGGGGAGGGGCAGGAGGACGGGGTCTTAAAAACAATAATGATCAATTTTGCCATTTATACTTTATTTTGTACTATAAAACTATATATATTCATGATCAGTATCTCAAGATGCACAAGTCTGCATCAGTAGATTTTCCCTGTGGTATCAGAGAGGGGGGGGATGGGCGGGGCAGTGTGCTAACTTTTAAACGGTTGAGATCCCCACCCATAAACTATATATTTTCTGGTTTTACATAAAAAGTTTAATAGAGTGATGCTTAAGAAAATCCCATGGGGTCATTCCTGATGGAGGGTGGGGACGGGCGGGGCTTGGTTCTAACTATTAAATGGTTGATATCCACCCTGAAACTATATATTTTTCGGTTCTGTTTTAAAAGTTGAATAGAGTGATACTGAAGAAATGCCTATTGCGTTTTCCAGAGGAGGACAGGGACAGGCGGGGCTGGATATAACTTTTGATCAGTTGAGATCCCCACCCCTAACATATATATTTTCTTATTCTTTATGAAAAGTTGAATAGATTGATACTAAAGTAAACCCATATGGGCATACCAATAGGAGGGTGGAGACAGGTAGGTCTAGGTACTAACTTTGAAATCCCCACCCTCAAACTACAGTTTTCTTCATGGGCTGGTTGCTATCATTTTGTTTAATAATTAAAACAATAAGCATGAATTTTCATTGTCAAGGATACTCAAGTAATCACTGATCCATGTCTAAAAGCTCTCAAGCTAAATCTTTTTATAAGCAACACTAATGGTCAGTTATCCCTGGGGCATGATTTATTATTAAATTCGATAGAGTAGCTACATTTAGGTATCAGTATGACATTATATGGGTAAATGCTTGATTTAATTTAAAATCAACACATCATTAGCTCATCAAAACAATGGTTTGTGATATTGGGTATAGGTTATGTCAATCAACTTTGCCTTTTGTTTGAATTTCAACCAATTGGATTCATGTACTACTTCTCTATATAAAATTAAATCTTAAAATGAAAAGAATATTACAAGTTTAAAATTTCTCAACAGTTTTTCTATTGTGTGTAGAACTTATTTAAAGGTTTAAAATTTTCAGCCGTTGCCATGGAAATGGAAAAAAGCAACAAAAGTACAAGTCCTAATATGTGTTTTGAATACAGGGTTTGATTTTTATTCGTTTGGGCGCCTTATTTGTAATGATGCATTCATCATTACATTAGTACTCGTATTGTCTAAATTTGTTAATTAATTTTGAAACTTCCTCAAAAACCAAGATATACTCCCGTATGCAAAGTATTTCCTTAGCTTAATTTGGTAAAATATATTTGGTCTTTTGAGTATCTATTCACCATCTTGATAACAATTTTAGTTTCATCAATTTGGTTCATGCACTACTGATAAGGAATTATATTCCAAAAGGAGGTCGTCTAGTGCTGAAATATTAAAACTAGTATAATATGTAATTGAATATATTCATCAAGTAGTCAGACAACCATTCAACTCAACATACAGATATATATATATGACGTTCTGTCTCTTAACAATCCTAAATTTGGAGACTATGTAAATGTCATCTATCCTAGTGAGCTTGAAATAAAAGACACGACTGATTCCTCAAGTTCTCTTTCATATTTAGACTTATACCTGAATTATGACGCACAGGAAAGGCTACATTTGAAACTTTATGACAAACATGATAACTTCACTTTTTCTATTGTCAACTTTCCTTTTTTATGCAACAATATACCTGCTTCTCCTGCTTATGGTGTATTTGTTTCCCAATTAATACGCTATGCTAGAGCTTGTTCCCACTACGGGGACTTTGTACAACGAAGTAGGCTGCTTGCAAATAAATTGTTGACTCAGGGATATTGCAAGCCTAGGCTTATCAAGGCCCTCAAAAAGTTTTATGGCCGTCATCACAGTATTGTTGATAAGTTTGATGTCTCTGTGTCCAGGATTGCCCTGGATATATTTGACGTCTCGTAGTTTCATGTTATTTCACACAATTTTGATTACACACGTGGCGGGTGTAGCTAGCTAAACAGGAGATGCTTACCCTTCCGGAGCACCCGGCCTTACTTCCCAAGTTCACGTGTCTAACCTACCTGTCAGTTTCAAAGTTTTTACTTTGCTTCTGGATTGTGATTCGGACATGGATTAGTATGTTTGTTTTTGATAAACCATAAGCACAAATTTGGAACAATGAGTGCGCAATATGTGCAAATATTTGTTCCTTTACATATGATTAACGCAGTGTTCTAAACAAAAATAAATACACATGCTGCTGTGTTACTCTGGGTAAACTGTTGATGATAGCTACCATATCTACATGATTTTATTGGTAGATTTTATGAGTGACATTTAAGTAGTAGGCTAATACCGGTGGCCAAACGCAAGATGAAAGTGCAGCCTGATGGGACTAATTCAATTGTTCTTTACGTCTAAATAAAAATACTTCACGTATACAAGATAGTCAGTTCTAGAATGATGTAGAAAACAAGTCTCCGTAGAAAACCAAAAGAAATAAACGAGTTGTGGATATTTGGAGTAAATACGAAATATAAAAAGATGCAATGTTTGTTTTACAAGCATATGAAACCGTTAACTGGAAGACAAGCCAGATCAGTGATATTTTGTTATCACAGTATTAAAATATATAATGGCAATTGTATCAGTTTTATATATTACATGGGTTTGAGAGGTGATCGAGAGCTAGCCTGATAATACTACAACTTACGAGATATATCAAATGGAAACATTTCTGTCAGCGATTTATTTGTTACATTTTGGTGTGAACGTTATGCCGCTAAAATGCTTATATAACACCATATTAATTTTAAATATATTTTAAATATATTAATAAATTGGCTTATAGACAACAAAGCATTAATCCACATTGCTATAGAAATAATGATCATATAATATTAAAATTAGCTTATAACATAATTTACTGGGGATACAATTACTCGGGTAGGTTGCTAACTGGTTAAAGCATAAATTAGCATGTATAGGTGTAAAACGAACAAAAATATACACATATGCTAAACATGTTATAATGATATTACTTACTTCGCCGTTTAAATAACAATAAATCAATGATATCACTATCCCCTGAAAATAAATATATGAAATATTACAGGTATTGACTTTTTATGAAGTTCATACAAAGCATTTTCAACCCAACAGAAAATTATAATAATGGAGGTCGTAGTGTTTTTATTTTACGACTAGAGCAAAAAATTCCAAACATGCTAAACATTTATGAACATTTGATAAGAATAAAATAAACTAACTGGAACGATTCAGACAGGCTTTCTAGTTGCTAGTAAACAACGTTTTTTCTATCTATCGTTTCCATTTGTCCCCAAATTCATCCTCATTAACATTCTCTGGCGAAAAACCCTCCGTACTTTCCATCAAATCAAGAAATTATTGTTGATAAGTCGTCGATTACAGTTTTATCGTAGCTAACTAAGTAAAGGCAACTTCAGCTAATCAGAATGAAGAAAATTTTACTCATTTAACAAAGACAATCATTGGAAAATTTAATAATCGATCCTATAGAGTATATTGGCAAAAAGGAATAGGGCATGCACATGTATTAATCAATGAAAGTAACAACTTCCAAAAGTTCATTCCGGTATCTCTAACAAGTCCTAAATAAATATTACGGTAAAAAATAACTTACCAGTTCCAAGATATCAATAAAATGCAAATTATTTTTAAAATGATTAATGATCAGTTTACATAATTACGTGTTTACATTTTTAAGTTACATTTAACAGTTATATTCAAATATCTTTTTTAACTATAACTAACTTGTCTGTTAAATTCAATTAAATACTTGTCATTCTTTAATTAAAATACCTGATAATTTTAGTTAACATGCAGGTAAATTTTAATTAAATACCTGTGATTTTCAAGTAACATGCCTAAGAATTTATCAGTATTGCACTAGCTATCTGAAAAGCTTTATATCCATTCTGGTTTGAATTTGGTCTGTATATCATGAAAAATTGATGGATACCAAATAATGGTATCAAGACTAATGTGGCTATTAATGCTTTCCTGAAGTATTAATATTTAACAGACTTAGTTTTTGTTATAGTATCTGCTTTAAATTTACAAAAACATGTAAACACCATTATACATAGGTACTACTAACATCAAACTAGAACAAAATGCAAAATTCTATTTGCATATGCATATAATAAAAAGGTTATATTTTCAACTTTTTAATACAGATGTTATAATTTTTATCTGCTAATCTTTACTAAACCAGTTTCAATTTTGCAGCACTAGACGACTGTTTACTAAATAAATAAAACAAATTTGGATTTTTTTTCAAAATAGATTGTGTTTATATACTCTTTTCATATATAATTTTCGGTAGTACGAATATTCGTGATATGTTTTGATCAATCAAGGTTAAAAGAATCTTTGCCACTAGTGAGGCCATGGCTTCTAATGATCACAGTTCTTTATTTTAACAATTTGAATGAGAGTGTTGAATCTTGCAAATAAAGAATTCACGTACCAGTAATTATTCTGTTCTTGTGGAACGGATGAAAGTTGTCGACATAATATCCTCAAAATATTTAACAAAAATATCAAACTGGGCTAAAACAATAAAAACATTAAAAGTTAGAACATTATGTCTGGTATTGTTACCTGTGATTTCTTACCAAATGTAATATGATTGTTCCACACAAATCCATGCTAACGCACGTCGAGTTTATATTTTTGCATTATCACTCTCGCTTACCAAATGACGTTATATTTCACAAAACAATAAACATAAAACTGATTAAGGACATTGTAGTTTACGCGCTGTAGATTTTATGAATGTCTTTAAAATCTGTACACATAATTGGACATCACTTTTGTAAAATAACTGAGATGACTAGGACTCTATAAAAGTACGTTATTCAGACAATTGTATGTTTTTTCTTCATATAATGTACATCCAAAGCCATGAGTTATATAAACAGTGGTTTTTAAAAAAATGTTGGTCTTTATTGTTTTCAAAATTTTAGTCGTTTGAAGGAGTTCTTACACAAAATCAAATTCTGCACTATATAACATGTATAAATTGAAGTAACAAATAACGGCATGGTACGAGTTTTTCTAAAGTGATGTAATGTGTACAGCGAAACCTCCCTAAACCGGCCACTCTCCAAACCAGACAACTCTCTAATCCAGACAAAATATTTGGTCCCAAATTTGTCCTTCTTTATTTTAACTAACAAAAACCTCTGTAAACCGGACACTCTCTATTCCGGATACCGGACAAACTTTTCAGTCCCAAGTTGCTTGAAATTGAACCTCTCTAAACCGGACAACATTTTGATTTATTTTGTTTAATTATCTGCTTTTCCTTTGTTAATATATTAGTTTTAAACAGATTTATAAAAATATTCAATTATGTACACTTAAACATTAAAAGTTTTTATAAGTCTTCTTTATTCTTATTTAAAATATTTGGTATTAAATTTAATTACTCGTGTTTTTATTTTTTAAATATTTTTCACCTATATATTTTCTTCTATTCTTTCTTTTTGTGATGTTTCTTCCTCATTTAAATTTATTAATTATTAATTGACATAATTACTTAAGATACGTACTTCTATTAAGTTGCTATAGGTGTTTGTTACCGGTAATTATTATCCAGTAACACCTTGTGAATCAAAGGGACTGGTAAAGTGTCAAAACTATTGTTGTTCCGTCAGGGATTAAGGAGGATAGTGTTAATGTCTTCAGTACCCTAATTAGAATCCTATTAAGAAAGTTAATTAAAAGTGATTTAAAACAAAACGGTTCTTCTACATGTACTTATGAGATATGTACATAACAATAAAATGTAAAGTGTTGTTGATTATGGCTTCTCTGAAATGTATCACATTTGAAAGTCCATTTCAAAACACCAATTAACACTGGATACATTAGTTGTTCAAAATAAAATCAGTTTAATTTCATTAAGTTTTACATGGACTATCAGTTTTGGGCTGTTTTGAACCAGTTTTGTCATAGACATACCTGGTTTCATTTATCTTTTTTAACTTTAAGTTTATCAAATTATTTAATTAATTAGCACATAGATTGTATCGTTTTATACATAAAGTAATGTTTAAAAGTGCTTTTTAACAAGGAGAGAAAAGAAATATAGGCAATAAATAGTAGCTATAAATTACATGAGTATTTGTTTGAAACTTGTGGTTGTTAGTTAATTTATTACAATGATTACAATAAATGAAGGTAATACTAGTTTACACTATTAAGTTAAGGGAGATAATCCAGTTTGAAATGTTCAAAACCTCCCTAAACCATACAAAATCTATGGTCCGGAGCATGACCGGTTTGGAGAGGTTTTACTGTATAAATCTGATTAAAAATTATGAATTAAATTTACCACATTGCATATAATAGTTGGACCATATATCACCCAAAGTATTCTTGCTTTTGACCCCAGTGGTACTGGAATCCAACAGCGGCTGCAACATTAAACAAACAAAATTTTTAATGCATACTAGATCAAAACAGATTATTAACAGATATCAGAAAATAATTAGCCGGTAATACTAGGCATAACAGATCGTGTAATTATCTCCTTTTATCCTCAAAATTCATCACAGCTAATTTTCCTTCAATGAACTTTTTCTTGAATAATCATGCTTCTCTTTTGGACAAAAAATATACACATCTCCTGCCATAAATCATAATCATGTTACTTACTTTATGTAGATATATTTAACCCCCTCACTATTTAGAAGATATGTGCGCGTTAGACTAGTGAAGCCGATCGAACCCGAAGTAGGATAGTTTTCAGAAGTCTTATCGTAAACCGTATAAAATCCATACTTGCTTATCATCGGAAAGAAATTTTCTAAGAAGAGCATAAACTAATGACAAAACTACAGGTACGCCTACAAGATAAAAATTACAATTTCTCTAAAACCCGTGTTTTTCACCAGAACCATCACCCTCACACGCATACATTTAACCATCAAAACTATTTTTACAAGTATAATTTGGTTGACCCCAAAAAGATATTTGTATTTTCAAAGGGTTTTTTTATTGCTTTTTCAATTGTGATTTGAAAATGAGCTGCTATGTATGTTTTTTATTTCAAAACAAGGGAAATGTTTATTTAATTGCTAAAATTGTTATTTAACACAAGTTCCTCGTGGAATTAATTGTCGATATGTTTAACCATGAAAGGATGTTTTGAAGTATTATAAAGGAGTCAATATAGATATTCTTTCTTTTGTTTCAGTTGGAACGAGATGGTAATTCAGTTGGAAGGAGTTGGTAGTCAAAAGTGGAAGTTGGCAAAAATCGGTTGGAACGAGTTGTAATTGGAACCAGTTGACTAGTATTTTTCGATATCACAAAGAGATTCTCTCAAGTTATTACCTATAGATTATGTTTGCTGGTATGCTACTTGCCGTGTTAAGAAAGGTTCAATTCTAATAAACACGGAATAAGTCGTAAGCTGTCTATCCCGTCGTTATAAAAAATAAACAAATGATCAAGCAATACTCTGCTCTTACTCTCACACACTTTACCTCAAACATTTTGTTATCTTTTATAAAATAGTTTGGAAAGTATTCATCGCTAATCCACTTCATTAACCGCCTGAAACATGTCCAAAAACAGTCTATATTCTCCTTTTTCCAGACAATATTCTCATCTTCAGTGCAATAAAACAAACTTCTTTTGTGAAATAAAACCAGAGTAAATCCTTAACTTCCTCATTCGAGTTGATAGCATGTCTAATAGATAGTTTTAGTGAAACGTAGCATAAGAATTATGTGGTTTAAAGAACGTACTATTTTTTTCTCTGCTAGCGACAATGATATCCGCCATTGCATGTGACTTTCATACGAATTAGGGTTACCAATAGGAACTAATTAACATTCATCTTGCACAATATCTCGAATTAAATCTGGTAAAGGTCAGCCTAATCTACCCCTGCTAATCAATAAAGATGATATTCGAGGTCACGTCTTACATAAAACACGATAAAAAGTCCATGTTGTCTTAATAGTTGCAAAAGATATGTATCTGTGATTGTTTCCAATAGTGTTTGAACTGTTTCGTCACAAACAATAAACTGGACAAAAAGATGCCATCGAGAAGTTGTGACATTGCGTTTCTGAACAAATCAATTTTCTTCACACAACACAGTTTTACGAATCTTGGTTTTATGTTATTTGTATCCATAATAATTCCACTGCCTTATTCATTTGGATTTTCAGTTAAAGATATTTCGTCAAGTGCACACATTATATCAATATCACAACCGAGTAATGCCAGACGTTCAGCTCTACTTAAACTATAGATTACCCTGATTCCCGAGATATGTTTCATTTACATATTAATAAATTCAAATCCATGCCTTCTAATAAATACTTGTTTTTCTATTCCAATAAATAAACTGAGAGTATTTCATAACATTACTGATTATGCTCCATCTTCGTCTTTATCAATGTAAATACAAACCGAAATTATGTACAATGGAAATTCCAGAATTAAAAATGTATGCCTTCAAAAATAAACTAAAACAAAAAGAAGAAGCTTTTATTTACATATTTATTCAGATGTTCTCAATTTCAAAAGAAATCAGGACGATAAATCCAATCGCTTTTTCCATTTATTGCAAAATGCTATATTAAAAATTGCCAAAGATAAATTTAACGTTCCAAGTTCCTTTAGTTTTAAATGTTAATTACACATGTAGTTTAACAGGAAGTTCCTACACTTCTAAGAGGACACCCAGCCTCACTTACCTAAGTTTACAAACTTTCAATAATTCATGTTTATCTCCTAAATAGTAAAAATTTATATATAGTTTGTACCCTTAAAAAAATTATTCACATAACGATAGGATGAATTACCGGGGTACATGGAACATAGAAAATATGCAGTGGTTCATAAACATACGTGACATTTAGTGGTTTAAGGGAAGCAACTCGTACATCACAGAAGTTTTGTAACGGTAAACACTACATACGAAGTCGAAGTAAAAATAAGTAACATAAGTGTCGCTTCGAAGAATGGAAAAATGGAATTCAGATTTTGTATAACATAATCGCCGAAGATAAAGATACCTATTGTTGTCACAATTCCAAAGCAATAAAACTTTGAAATAGACTAGAAAGAAATTCAAAAAATGTTAGTTGAAGTGGTAATTTATAATAAAAATATGGTAACGTAGGGTTTATAAAAAATCGTAACATGCTCTACTAAGAAAATTCAAGGGTGCTGAATTAAAAAATAGCGTATACAAAGCTGAATTTTTTAGGTTTTTTAACCATTTATTCCAAAAACAAAATGGCGGCTAAAACTAATGGTGTACCAACGCAAAAATGTTGCTTCAGTTGAAAAATTTTAGTAAAAGCTTGAAACATGCTTTATTTAACATAATTCGGGAATGCCGAATTCTAATATGGCGGATATCAATCTAGAATTTAAATTTTTGAATCCATAATTTCAAAAACAAAATAGCGACTAAAATTAATGGTGTACCATCACAAAAAATGTTACTTAGGTTATCAAATTGTTTTAGTACAGTTGGTAACATGCTGTATTTAACATAATTCGAGTGTGCGGAATTAATGAAAATGGTAAATACCAAGTGAAATGTTGAGTTTTTTAACCGATATTTCCAAAAACAAAACCAAAAAACAAAATGACGACTAAAAATTAGTGTACCGCAAATTTAAGTTAAAGATGCAATGTATGGTAAAAATTTGATGTTGAATCAGAAGTTGGCAATTCACGTTTTTGCATGCTGTTTTATTTGTCATACTGCTTACAAATTTTATCCACGGGAAACAGAACAAGAAATTGTACAGCATTCAAATTTCCGAAAACCATATATACCACGAATTGTACATTGTAACGTTCTTTTATTTGGTCATACTACCACATGAAATGCAGGGTAAAAATGAGTTGCACTCTAAATGAAAATTGATATATCATTGAATCAAAAAGCCCAGTTACAGAGAAGAATGCAAATGTTTTAAACTTTGCAATCTTCTTCATGAAATATACCATAATGACGTCATTAAGTTCAAGTTGTTGTGAACCCAATACAATAAAAGGACACACTTTGGCATGAAACTCAATTCACCTTTACGACTGGCAAATTAGGTAAAACCAAGATACAGATATCTGGTGCTGAAAAGGGATTTTGGTTATTTTACCAAACACCATGCGGATTCCAAAACAAAAATATATCGAAGATTTTATGAACGAACTCTTAAAGTTTTCGATAAACATTTTAGATTACATTTTCGGTAATATATCATTTTCCAGCAATCAATTTGTTTACCAATGTGCACCATTGCTTGCTGATTTGCGTCTTTATTCTTATGATGCGGGATTTTTGCAGACCTTCGTGAAATTTGACAAGTCTATTGCCAAAACATTCAACTACATATACAGATATAAAGCTGACATTCTATACCTTAACAAAATTAATTTTGGGCTTATGTGTGTGTCATCTACTTGAGTGAGATTGAAATAAAAGATACGATTGGTCCTTTAAGTTCTGCTACATATCTAGACTCATACCATAATTCTGAGATTATTCAACGACGCAAGCTGCTTACAAATAAATTGTTGACACAGGGGTATTTCAAGGACCCGTCAAATGTCTTAAGGCTGTCATCACAGAATTGTTGATAAGTATGGTCTTTCTATGTCAAGGACAAAAAACCCTGGATATATTTGACGCCCCATAGTTCCATATTCCTTTAATTCTTAGTTTTGATTATAAACGTGGCGGGTGTATCTAAATTAGCTAAGCAAAAGGTGTTTATCCTTACGAAGCACCCGTTCTCACTTTCATGGTGCTTAACGTTATAAACTTTATTTTTGTTTGGGATTATGATTAGAACATGCATTGTTATGTTTGTTTTTGACTTGTATTTCCACCAGTAAAGTGAGACCAGATGTTCCGGAAGGGTAAGTTATTTCAGTCTATCTAGATACATCAGCCAAATGAAAAGTCAAAAGAGAGAATAAAAGAAATATTTTACTACGAAAAGTAACATGTATTAAGGATACCTTTGGAAACAGAGACATTTTACTTGCCAACAATAATACGATTGCAGTCATAACATTCACAAAAACCCCGACTTGGTATATCACTGAAGCACGAATTTGTCTGTAAGTAGTTTGCCTCGTTTTATTGAGTTACATTGGGAAAGCTCGGCAACAGTGTACGAACTGAGTAAACGCCTCTGATAGATATATTACCGCAGACATTTTAAAGCCACCGGGCCTACCAGACAACACTTAATGTAGCTATCCATGATGCCACAATAGATGCACAAGTCAAAATACGAAGCAGAAATAGAAAAGTCGTACCATGTCGTATCAGATGCGTCAGGTGGTTGTCAATTAAGAACGTCCCACAAAAATTTTCAAGAGACTATTATCTTGTTGTTTTCGTCACATTGTCTTTTTCCGTCAATCCTTTACATCAACTCATATTTTGCTATGATCTAGATTTATCAAATTGTAACTATTACTACATTAAACTCATAATGATGAGATTTTGTACAGTATGGTACATTATAGTTTCGGTACTAACACAAAATATAAGACAACATCAATAAAAATTTTATGCGATATAAAGTTCGATTATGAGGAAAAAATTAAATTATATTCCATATTCTCTATAATACATTGGCTATCTATTTAAAAAAAACTACTGAACTACTTTTTTACATTTTGCTTTCTAAGTTTTTATTTGAAAACTGTATTAACTACATTTTTCAAATTAATTCTTTTCTCCAGATTTAAATTTGACAAATAAGCAGCTTCCATCTACGGTCCCTTTAAAAAAATGAAATAAAACTTTTAATACATAATAGTTAAATATTTGTGAATCATGATTATGCAGATTAAAATACAAAAGTTCGATAGTCAAGATCATACAGCCTATTTTAAACTTCTAAGAAATAACTATCCGTATTTTGATTGCACGTGTTTACCTTATCTAACATTGCGATCTTTTCAGTACATATTGTATTTTAAAAAAGTCTTTCACTTTTTTAGGGTTTAAAATTTTATTTAAAAAATTGAAAACTTTAAAAGATGATATTCAAAAATCATGTAAGACACTTTCCTTATAAGAGAGATCAATATATTTAGGAAAACAAACCTTTTTGCAGATAGTTATTACGTATATTAAAATATGTTAGCCATGAATCAGCCAAAAATTTTGTGAGCTAGACATTCGGATTTATTTTCGGACATGAAAGAAAGAAACTATTCATATTCTTCTATTCAGGTTACATCTAACGGATATGATTTACGTCGTGTGTGTGTGTGTGTGTGTGTGCGTGTGTGTTACTAAATGAATGAGGAAGACTTACTCTTTATGATTACTATGGTAACTAAATACACCATGGATGACGTATCCCACAGGTACCTTGTACTTAAATTCTTCATGCCAATTGTTTAACCAAACAGTCAATTTACAATTGAAAGGCTTACGTGCTGAAATTAAAACAAATTGTAGCGTTTAATATAAATCATATTAACCCAATTTTAGGCTCGCAATTTATCATTTTATTACAAATCATTGAAAAGTTAACCATTAAGAAACTTTTTTTAAATTACCTACTTGGAAATCGCCATTACTTTTAATCTGACTTGCACACATACCAATCTATGTGCAAAACACATATAAAAACTGACAAATTCAGATATAAATCTCCATCAGGAAAGTTAAGCAGAATGCATCGTAAGGGTAAACACCTCCTGTATAGCTAGTTATAAACGTCAAATGTAATAACAAAATTCAGTATGAATGGAACATGAAACTACGGGACAAAAAAATCCAAAATAATTTTGGACAGAATACATATCAACAATATTGTGATGACTGCCGTGCACCTTTGCTTAGGCCTGCAATATCAATGAAGCATTAAACAGCCCGGTACTTTGTATAGCATTCCAGTAATGGATAAAGACCCAAAATATTAAAATGATGACTTAATTTAAATTACATTTGTTGAGTAGCCGCAAAATTAAGCAGTAGTAATACACTGAACATGATATTAAAGATTATCTAATTGTTTGAATATATTCTCCTCGTTGGTCATTATTTAATCTCTGTACATATTACAGAAACAAAATAATATCAACTTTCGGAATGCTTATATAATACACAACTTACCTGGACTCCTGCAACATTTTACTTTCCAGTGCCTGTCCCGGTGTTGGCTACTGTAATAACTGTTCAGACCTGTGATAATGCCGCCATCTGCACATATGTAATCAACCCTTTGATCAAATTTATTCAAAAATCCTGAAACAAATATAAAAAAAACTCTTGAACTCATCATTACCTATACATTTGAACTCTAAAATGATAAAAGACAACGCATCCATAGGCGTTTTTAAGATTTATGAAATAAATTATTATAATAATACATGAATGGGTTTGAATTATGTTCATTCTGTCAGTGATTTGAATATCTACCCTATCAGTAGTGGAATTATTTTAAAGTAAAAAAAGTACTACATCGAAAAACAGATTATCCTCACTTAACGACTTCGTTGATATTTTGTTCTTATGTGTTCAAACTTTTTTGCCCTGTCAATTCATAAAAATAGCAGAAAGAGATTTCGACATTGAATTTATTATTATTATTATTATTATTATTATTAAAATGTCTCAAGAAAAAAAAAATTCAATACTTGTCCATGTGCAACGGTGGGTTGGGTGCACACATCGTGATGAGCAGGTAACATCATACAATCTGTCCTGTTTTTTCCTTGCTATTCGTGCTTGCTATACCGGTAATCACCTCATTTCTTGGACAGGCAAACCATAAACGTCCGTGATAGGCGTTTTTCCAACAATTCGCAAACTGTAACAGGCACACGAAAGCTAAAAGCTTAAAGAATTTCCCCATTCTAGCAACAACACTAAAAAAGAAACCAGTCATTTTTGTCCAGATATAATTAAAATTTTTCAGTGGCGTATCTTCAAAATACCTATCACACTATCTAATATGTTTGAGTGTTTGATCGATTAATTGATCGATTGATTGATTGATTTGGTTTAAAGTCCGAGTCCAGATTATTTCACTTATATCCAGACGTCACCATTGATAGGCAAAGTGGCAGTAATGTTTAACTTTGCCTTGTTCTTTAATGTGCCACGCCTTCCCTGATACAATGTAGCAGGTTTTAAGGTCTCTTTCGATACCCCGTGACTTTCATTTCTATATGACGAGTATTTGGTGAAAGAAAAGTCACTACCTCTTTACAAGTCTTGGGTCAGACTGGGTCGGTGTTCAAACATACGACCTCCCACTTATGAATCGAGGAAACAAAATTATCTCTACCCCCACATAAGATCATTCATTATTCCTTTTATTTTTTATTTCATCGTCATATAACACATATTTGCTTTTTCAGTAAATAGTAAATAATAATTAATAAGAAAAAATATGGACTTACCTGTTAACTGTCAACCGTAAAAAGTTGTTGCTGTAAACAGGAATGCTTTAGCTTTTATAGCCAAGAAAACGATATTTTATACTCTGCAAGATGTCACTATATGAACTGATCCTTTGAAACTTATACCATTTGATGTTTTGTTATTGAAAGGTGTATCATTTTTCAAAGCCGCTTTTGTTAGGTTAGTCTTAAAATATCATAGTTTCATTAAAATACACACTTCAAAGTCTATAATTTGTACCAACTGTTCTAAATACTTTTGTATTGACAAAATGGCCAGCCCACATTTTATATACGAATGATCACAGTCCGGCCATGCTATTAAAAACATACAGACACATATCTCAGTCATATTCTTTTTTAATTTTTTATTTTTTTATTTTTTTTTTTCTTATTTTTTTATTTTTATCATTTTGGTTTCAACACTATTAATGACGAATTTCATTTTGAAACGGTGATTTATTTGTAGCCTGAGAGCTTTTAGCTCCATTAATTATGATGCCTTTGCCGTTATTATCTGCATGTATATATACTGAACAACAAAAGAAACTATACACCCCATACACCTCACATCAAACATGTATTTTAAAATGTTGATAATTCTCAAACATTTTTATTAATCGGATTACATGGTTCATTTTTGAAAAATTATGAAACAATTTCATTCAAAACAATCAGGAGATAAATGCCCTATTAAGGCGTAAAAGTGCAAGAGGTCAAAATAAAAATTCTTGAATACAGTTTAATTCATTTCTTCGTTGTAAAGTTGTAAATAATGTTCAAATTGGTTATTTAATTTACATTCTAAACTTCAATAGCGTGCATGACCTCCATTTCCGCTGATGCGAGCAATGAATCAACGACGCATGGAATTGACGTAACGGTTGATCACATGGCCTGGAATTTTCGTCCATTCATGTTGTAAGGCACGACTCAAATCTACCAGCGTTGTAATTTGATGGTTTGCTCTTCCTCTTCGTCCAATCAATGCCAAAGATGCTAAATCGGCGACATGTCCAGTTATTGTGAGGGCAACGGTAGAACGTTGACGTTGTTCTGTTGTAAAAAAGCCGAAGTTAGTATTGCCGTATGTGGACGAGCATTTTCATGTTGTGGGGCCTGGTCCAAAACGGTTAAAAATGGTATAACTTTTACACCGATATTTTAGCGCATGTGAATTCTCATCAACACTAATCAAACTGGTTTTATGACCGAAACTGATGCCACCACATACCATAATACTGTCTAAACCGAATCTGTTAATTTCTTGAAAACATTTGCGTTGTCACTTGTGATAGACCACTCCAATTGGCATTTGATGTCGTTCCAGTTTGTTGGAACCGCCGTACCAGGGAATGAATCCTTACACGCGTGCAACCAAGTGTTCGTGCAATATGTGAGACATTGCTTTCGCCATGAAACATTACCGTTGCCTGCTCATGCTGTATTTGAATCAATCTAGCCATTGATTCTTTAGATATCTGACAATAATTGTTTATGTTTTCTTGTTACCTGATGTCAAGAGATCAAATTTGTCAGTTTTGAATTCAATTGGACATGCCATATGAGTTACACGTGTAGCAAACGCGATTTTTATAAAATAGCGTCCATTAAGACACACGCCACTAAGCACGAATATTAAACATTAGATTAAAGCGATAGTTAGGTCAGGATCACGGGTGGTAAATTTCGTCAAATAGAAAATGACATTTTTCAAAAAATATATAATTTCAATGTGTATAGTTTCTTTTGTTGCTCAGTATATAAATTGTATGTTATTATTATATAACAATTACAATATTGACACTGGTTACGCGTCGATTATTGTATTTTATTGTGTTAAATAAATCGTGACCGTTAAGTATATATATATCTTCTCTAGGAAAGATAATTCGTCCTCGTTTTCCGAGGGGGGTGCTCACGTTTCACTCTGTTAACATTAAGATAATCGTTGCAATTCCTTTCACATATGAAGCGGAAACGTTATTGACTCAGCTTAACTCCAGAATAGTGAAGTATTGAGTATACACCACTGTAATATAGTGGTTTTATGAAGGAGCAATTTAGTGAGAGATATTTTGACCTTGATATGTTTTAACAAATTTGTGTCTAAAAGTAAAATTGATCTCTTCTGTCCTTTTCATCAATTAATTGACAACTGTGTTATTTTAGAAATCAATGATAATGTTTAATAATTGTAATTGAGAATATTGAAGCACGAAACCCCTTTAAACTTTTGTTTTATTAAATTGATTTCTCCGCATATGTTGCAATATATATTAGGGAAAACTATGTGTTCTAAAATTTTAGAAAATGACTAACATATCAAATGACATCAAATATATATTTACAACTTCTATGACATCCTGTATAATATCAATTAATATGTACATATATATATTAAATGTATTTTTGAGAGAGAGAGAGAGAGAGAGAGAGAGAGAGAGAGAGAGAGAGAGAGAGAGTTACAATCTATGGTTGTAATAGATAATTAATTATATTTAATAATATTTATAATAATGTTTTTGCAATAATTAAATTGATAAATGAATACAAAATCCCTATTTCCTCCTGGTTATGAAAAAATATAGAGAAAACTGCTGCCATTCTTTTCTAAATTTTTCTAGTTTGTTTTCATTACAAGCAATGTATTTTCAATATTGTATAAATGAAATAAGTTGTATTTAAACTTTTCGAGCGATAGCTGTGTATCAAGACATTTTGTTTTTTAAATATAGTGTTTAACATGTATAACAACTAGGTTTTTAACTTTATTAATGTATGAAAAATTTCTAAACATAAAATACATTTTTGTAAAATCTAACAGAATATTTCTCGATACAAACTTGTTAAAATGTCTGTACATGCTCGCCTTCCTAAAACAGATGGCTTACAGTTTCACTACTCTGTTTGCAGAACGTACATAATGCATTTGATCTAACATTGATTTAACATAAAAGAACATTTGTATCAATAATATTATTAACAACTCTTTCATTATAATTTTAAATTTGTTGTTGCTGAGTTAATTTATCTATATATTTGTTTCCAATCTTTTTCTTGTTCAAAAATAGCATTCCATTTCTGTTTAGAAGATGGGAGGGTGTCGTTGTGTTTAAGTATTTTATGCATATCATTAGATCTTTTTTTACTTTCAAAGAAAAAATTTATATTATCAGGTATAAAAGGATTTAAGATTTTTTAAACTTTAAATACATCTTTCCAAAACTAGTTTTGACGTTTTCTATAATATTATTAGCAACTCTTTCATTATAATTTTAAATTCGTTGTTGTTGAGTTAATTAATCTATATATTTGGTTCCAATCTTTTTCTTGTTGTAAAATAGCATTCCATTTCTGTTTAGAAGATGGGAGATTGTCATCTTTCCAAAACCCGTTTTGACGTTTTCTATATTTTCGATTATATAATTTTCTCCCACGAAAATATTTTCTGTGTGTCAATGTATGATTGTAGTATTATAATCAAAAAATTATGTTTACGTAAAATTCTTCTGATCCAAGTTGGTTTGAGCGCATTTATATACGATAATTTTTCCGCATAGTAAGGGTAATTTTCTGGGGTTTTATTTTTTCGTTACTACACTGACTTATTAGATGACGCAATAAGACAGATAAAAAAATTACAATTTTCGCTGTTTATAATTGTGTTTTAAATCGGCGAACCATTATGGCAACTCTTAAATAATATGTGAGAGGATAACCCCCAACAAATTTATTTAACCAGGCCAATGGATATCTTTGGTAATTATATATAATGTCCATTGAATGTTGGTAAACAACTGGCCTTGGTCAATATCTCACCTCATTTTGTGGTGAATTTATCTCATGTGTAATAAAAAAACAAACATACTAATCCATGTCCGAATCACAATCCAGAAGCAAAATAAAAATTTTGGAACTGACAAGTTAGGTAAGACACGTGAACATCCACTGAGGAAATGAAGCCGGGTGCTCCGGAGGGGTAAGAACCTCATGTTTAGCTAGCTACACCCGCCACATGTGTAATCAAAATTGTGTGAAAGGAACATGGAACTATGAGACATCAAATATATCCAGGACAATCCTGGACGCAGAGGCATTGATAAGCCTAGACCCTGAGTCAAAATGACCGAACAGATTTTTATTACAATATTTTATTTTGTTTGTTCACATTTAATTTAGATGTCTAGCGATTTACTCCTAAAATTTACTTCACTCGAGCCTTTTTAGTAAGAATATAAAGTAGTAGTTGTAAACCAAGACTTTTGTGTTTATGCTAAGTATTAAATGCGCAATAGCACCAATCAAAATCCATAGTACTGCAGTGCTTACATACGGCGTAGTTACAGATACTCTAGGCTACAGATACCGACATAAGTGTTTCGATAAAAACAGTGGTTTGTATTGATCCCCAGCGTTTATCTGACAATTCATATGTATTTTGTTAATATTTATTCATTCTTGAACTGATACAAGGGTGTCTGATACAATCTTCTTTATCAGTGTCTTCCCAGTCTACTTCAGATTCGTGGTGATGAGGTCATAAGATTGGAATGTAACTTTTTTATATTTTTCTTATTCTTGTAAAGCAAACATGAAATATCATAATTCGACATAATTGTAATACAAATACGCGAAACAGTATATACAATATTACTTTCTTTATAGATTTTTAGTACATAAATTCTCTTTCTAAATATCCAAAGAACATTGATAATGGAGGGAAATAAAAGCAAGCTAGAATTTATATATGTTTTATGAACTCGGGATATAATGATTTAAACATGTTTTCTATGTTTTGAAATCATATACAACTTAAGCTAGCTATTTTTTAAACTTCTAATTTGCTTGAATTTCTCTATGCATACATGTATATAGTAAATTTTAATTTTATTTAGAAACCTGTAAATATATTTCCAAAAACTGAAAAAAAATCTTTTTCCATAACTGCATAATCTTATGTTTTCTAATGTTATATTAGTCTTAACTTTTCTTTTTAAACTGTTGAAATTTAATTTACTATTATAATTATGATCTGACTTGTATATATAATTTCTCATTAGAATAAATATCAAATTAATTAAGGAATAACTTGTGTTTTTAAAAAGTTCATTAAGTCATAACATGAAAAACGCACTGCACATTTCATAATGCGTGTAGCGCGTTATTAAAAAATGTGAAGAGCGTTTTTTCATGTTATGACTCAATAAACTTGTTAAAAACACAAGTTATTCGTTATAATTTAATTTTTCAACACGCAGACTAAAACATAAAACAAAGTTTTGTTTCAGTCGTGTCTATTTTCTTCTAAATAATAAAAGCGAAATTCAAATTCTTCTGCATCAGACCTGTCAGCAACTTGTCAAACATCAACCAATCAAAAAAGGCGGAGACACAAGCCACGCCTCAATCGCTCAATCACTGATATCAATCGATCGTCAAACGGATCATGTGCATGTCATACACAGCAGTACAATGCTGAATCAAAGGTTATGATCTGTCATCGAAGTGAAATGTGAAGTTGTGAAAACGAGAGTTTGACAAAAACCCAGAAAATACGAAATCAATATCAATGATAGTCAGTTTCTTAAATGTTGACGCTCGTGTCTGCTGGAGTGTGGACATATACATTTGGAGGGACTCCAGGTGTTTTGAATGCCGGCACCGATGGTGGTAGTGACCATGTGTGGTGGCACTTAAGCCGAACCAAACTCATCTTGAAAAAGCTTGAAAGTTTATGGTTAAAAGATATTCTATGTCATATTCCTTCATATTGAATATTGTTTCCACATCCCCAACTTAAAATCGCCGATAGCGGACATATGCATGCTGATCAAAGTTGTTCAATTTTTTTAGTATGCGACCGCCAATGTAAACAAACCATTCAAAACGCCTTGGCAATTTTATTTTTAATCTATCTTGATTCATTTCATTGTGAGAAAAACGAACTTAAAAAAACACAAACAAAAACACGCACATGTGAGATGCACAATCCATATTCTGACCCCTGGACCCAGCAAATTTGAATATAAAACATACGGTAAACGAAATCTACGATTTCAATCGGCATCTAAGTTGAACATGATGAACCGGCAAGGCCACGTTGTGCAAACTGTTGACCCGACTTTTACCTGCACCAAGAAAGATAACTTTAAAAATCGGGAAGGAGCGCGCGCCAGAATGGCAACGACAAGAGTCCGGGACTCTGCACACGCTTGGAATAACTAGTCATTGTAACAGCCGTGACCGTCACAAAAAAGATCGTCTCAACGCCATTTTGGCAAATTGCCACGGCATGTGCCCCTATTGAGTGTCAAAAGATTAGAAAATCTGCCGTGTTTTCTTTCAAGATCTGGTATAAAATATCGAGCTTAGATACTATTCTAACGACCACCAGAACGCGTTTTTCTAATTTTGGCCTCAAAATGTAATTATTCGGCATAATGTGATGTAGTACCAGTCAGAAATAGACATTTTTTTAAGTTTTTCTGAGAAATCGCAACTTTGGACACAATTATCTCTGAATACAGAGCAAATATTTAAAAAAGGCGTTTTGATGGTCGGAAGATAATTTATCTAAGATTTTAAATATATTTAAAACACCTAAAATCGTCCGATGAGTTTTCTAACATTTTTGCACTACTGAGACCATCCCTCTCTAAAGCGGTAAACAAATATGGCGGACATCGGTTGCCAGCGATGTACATTTCTTTACACTACGCATGCTTGATATCGATAACTTTTTTTAATGGGACGAAGAAGGGTTCTAACAGCCGTGCGGTGCATGTAGCTTTGTGCAAAACCATATGTGTTGCTCGTAATTGTTTAAAAAGAAATATCGCAGAACGTAAACAGCATATCATTTGATTTTTTTTTATAAATAAAATAAAAACGTTATGTTATCCGTTTGGTAACTGTATTTTTCTATACCACAAGGGGGTACCTCACCGTACCTGTCGTGATAACTTTCGAAAATGGCACTGTCAGAGCGAACATATTGTTCTGAGTGGCCAAGACCATGAAAACTTGTATTTTTTGCTATGATTTTCTGGCCTAAGTACAAAATTTCTTCTGAATTTTGCATTCAGTAAAACCGAATATTATATCTAAACAGTATAAATTTATTATAATTTATCATATAATAATTATCATTATTATTATCAGTGACATTTAATACAGATGTCGCTGTTATTATTATATATTATTATTATTTATTAATATTATTATTATCTATCAAAACATATTATTTTCATTGTTTACCTACTTAAACAATTTTAATAATAACAGAAACATAATAATAATATTAATAATAATAATAATAATTATTAGTATTATTATTTTATTATGTAACATTCCAGTGGGAAATTAAATAGCTTTTTGATTTGAGAGTGAAATAATGATAATAAAAAGTAGCATAACTATTATGATTAATTATAAATAGCATTAAAATTGAATAATAATTACTTTTTCATATTGGAGAAAATTTTGCTGATTGGAATCTTCCCATTCTAGTAACTTTCATTTCTTTTTTATGTTATTTTAAATTTTTGTTGCAGATTTTAACAATTCTAATATCTTACCATCAACATAATTTTTTTTTAAAAATCTGCATTTAATAAAAATGATTATTTTATTGTGGGAAAACATAATGTGTAATATGTATTTTTCTATCATTTACTATTTTTGAAATTTTATAAAGTTAATACATTAATAAAACATAATTTTAAAAATAAAGTAATCATTCGAAGAGAGTTATACTTGATGGGGAAAATGTAATTCATGCCACAGTCAAAATTCTTTAACTGATAACTCTTTGACAGTGGAGAAAACCAGAGTGCGTGGAAAAAAACCAACTTTTGTGAAAGACCCACAAAGGCAAAACATCCATTACACCATATCTTCAGTGTAGTAACCATAAAAAATGGGTTAATATATTTACAAAGTGAAACAAATCATAAAACACTTCAACATGTTCCATGAATTTTTAAACTTATTAAAATTAAACTGGTACAAGTGGCAAATCAGACATATTCATGTCAAATCATGTGTTATATACCATTTTCTTTTAAATTTTAATCATTCAATAACTAAAAAATGGCTAATGACAATTTTTAATTTTTTAAAGATTATTGAATGATAACATTTTTAAAAAAAAAGACATACAACACATGCCATCCTAATCAGAATACTAAGTAATTAAAAGCATGATTTTATACATAAACGAGTATATATTGTATGAACACTTTACAAGTAAGGGGTAACTGAGTTGGAGGAGCATTTGCAGAACTTTATGTCTTGGGTTTAATTCCATCTCAACTGGTCACCAAATTTTTTAACTTTTCCCTGTTACAGATAGTCTTTCTAGTAGTTTTAGTCTGAATAACAAAACTATGAAATCACAATGATATTCATATAAGAATGAATTTTAATGAAAATACACTGTGATTATTTGTGAAACAACAGTTGACAGTTTAAATGTGAATCAAACAAACTAAATATTAATGTAAAGAAGTGGGCAACTAGGATGGACTGTCACATTCTCCTCCACTCAAGTATATAAGTTAAAAATTTCACTAAAATAGAATAAATGTAACAGGGAATTTATCAAGATAAAAATAAAAGGTCAAAAATGCACAAGTATTAAAATTAAATCACAAAAAATAACAAAAGTCTTTGGTCTTAAATATTTTAGAAATTGTAGAGTTTTATAAAATCTCACATGTATATGTTATATCTCCAGGCTGATTTCTCTTTCAATTGTGTCCCATAAAAATAAGACATTTGGTCATATTCCAAACTTGGTGAAACATCAGAACTTTTGGCATTCAAAAATACTTTTCTGTCATTGATTCAAACCTATAATATCAAATTAACTACTTTGAAAGTATCAATAATTTGCTAGATCCAGTAACACACACTAAAAAGTTGCTCGTCATTATTTAAAAAGAAATATCGCAGAACGTAAACAGCATATCATTTGATTTTTTTAAATAAAATAAAAACGTTATGTTATCCGTTTGGTAACTTTTTTTTCTATACCACAAGGGGGTACCTCACCGTACCTGTCGTGATAACTTTCGAAAATGGCACTGTCAGAGCGAACATATTGTTCTGAGTGGCCAAGACCATGAAAACTTGTATTTTTTGCTATGATTTTCTGGCCTAAGTAGAAATTTTCTTCTGAATTTTGCATTCAGTAAAACCGAATATTACATCTAAACAGTATAAATTTATAGATAACTTAAATATTTATAATCACTTTGTAAGAGTCTTTATATCCAGGTCAGTTTTGAGAATTTAATGAAAGATGCAAGATTGATCATTTTTAAACCTCCCTTCTGATAATGTTGGATTATTATATCTCCATTCTCTCTTGATTCTGTCAGTATTATTCTTTCACATAAAGTCATAAAATAAAATGTTTAATTGATATATTAACTCATTTGTATAATTAGGCTAACCTATGAATAAGTTATTTCATTTTGATATAACCGAGTGGTATCAAAGTTCTCGTTTTCTATATTTAAATTAATTTTTCTGTTTAACTTTTTGATTATAGTTAAAAGATATTATTTTATCTAAATCTACATGCAATTTTATTCCCAATAAAGTAAAAGTATGTCCCCACTCTAGTTTAAATTGATGATTTATTGTTTTTCAAGGACAAAATTGCAACCTATTCAAACTGTTTTACATATGGGTATTAAAAATGTTGACAAAGAAAATTAATTGTTTTAAAGATGCATCTATAGATTTATATGATTCATCTAATGTAATAGATGTGTGTGTCCTCTGCAAATTGTAAAATCCAGAACTTCGAATAAACAATTCTAAGGTACTGAATCATAGCCTTTTTGAAAATCAATCAAATATAACATACCAACTATTTTATGGTTTTCAGTATGTCATTATATCAACGATTAGCCTAATATTTTTAGTAAATGTCTGCTAATTAAAAACCAGTTTGGTCCTCTGATATTACTTTATTTAAGACAGATTTAAAACGCAATGCTATACAACCAGAAGCTATTTTATATACACATTTTGGTAAAGTGATCGGTCTCCAGTTTTGTAAATATTCTCTTGAGTTATCTTCTTTGTGTATACACATGATAATTCCTTGTTTTTCACCTTAAGACAATTACCCTTACATGTTACCTTCATTTATTGACCTTAGTACATATATTCCCAAATTTTTCCAAAACATTCAAAACATTCTACCATTGACTGTTGTTATTTTTAATTTTTTTAATACAAAGAATACCTCATTATTATTTATTTCTAACTTCAATTTTGAATTGTCATTTTGGTTTAATCAAAAACAAACATACTAATCTATGTCCAAATCACATCCCAGAAGCAAAGTAAAAACTTTGGAACAACAGTCAACAATTTATTTGCAAGCAGCCTGCTTCGTTGTATAAAATCCCTGTTGTGGAAACAACACTACCATAGCGTAATTATTGGAAAACAGATAACCATAAACAGGAGAAGCAGGTATATTCCTGCATAGAAAAGGAAAGTTGACAAAAGCAAAATTGAAGTTATCACGTTTGTCATAAAGATTCAAATGTAGCCTTTCGTAGGCGTCACAATTCATATGAAGCAGAACTAGAGGAATCAGTCGTGTCTTTTATTTCAAGCTCACTAGGATAGATGACATTTACATAGTCTCCAAATTTAGGATTGTCAAGAGACAGAACGTCATCTATATATCTCTATGTTGATTTGAATGATTTGGCGACAGTCTTCTCTCCAGATTTAACAAGGTTCTGCATTAATTCTGCTTCATAAAAAAGAAACAAACCAGCAAGCAATGGTGCACAGTTTGTACCCATTAATATACCGATTGTTTGTTGAAAAACAACATGACCAAACACAACAAATATGTTATCTATAAAGAACTCCAACATTTTGTTGATGGTATCTTCAGTTTAGTACATCACATGTTAATTTCTTGAATAATCATTGGATAACTACATGAATACTATTTTATGTAGAAATCATCTGTCCTTGACAACGCATAGCAGCGGGACTATACCTAGGTATAGTCCCCCGATATCCAAGTATAGTCCCTCGCGTGACCCCCCGCAAAGCAAAAGCTAGTTACTTCCCTTTGTCTAGATGGCGCTGTTTATTGTTGTCGTCGGATACAAAATGGCATCCGACGAGGCGCGATTTACGAATGTAAATTCAGATTTTTACGAGCAAAAAAAAAGGGGCCACAAAGTATTCGGTTAATATTTTAAATGAATATCTCAGAGCCAGGAAAATTGATGGTGAGTTTGGATCTATGGAGATCAATCAAATCAACAATATTTTGTGCGATTTTTATACAAATGTCCGACCCAGGCCAAGGAGAATGAAATTTATTCCAAATGTTGAATAAAGTAAATAATTAATCTGAGAATTAATATTTCTCCAACTTTGAAAACAAAGACATGTGATGTACTAAATCTATTATGGACCTCTCCCTCGGGAACAGTTCTCCTATGGTGTTGTCTGGAGAGGTATATAGTGACCTCGCCTGTCGGCTTGGTCACTATACCTCTCCAGACAACACTATAGGAGAACAGTTCCCTCGGGAGAGGTCCATAATAGATTAATATTTTTGTTTGGAATCCGTATGGTGCTTGACAAAATAACCAGAATCCCTATTCAGCACCAGATATTTTTATCTTGGCTTACCGTTGTTGTAAAAGAAAGACAAGTGAATTATTTCTTTTAGACGTTTTTTAATTTAGAATGAGGGATAGTGATGTATAGTGCAGAAAAATCTAATGTTTTTATACTTTTTACATGAGATAAAGTATTATTAAAGTATTAAGTAATTCTTTAGAATTTTTGAGAATCAACATTTGGTGAATTCCAGATGTAGAATATACTTTTTTCTGAATAAGACTGAAGACCATCTTTGACAATTGTCAAAATTTGTGTTAGATTACCAATAATGATTTAGAAGTACATTTAGATGAGCCTGCTATATATCTTTCCTTGTATGGATTTTTAAAGAAATAAGGAATCCAATACAAGTAAGGAAGATAAAGATCTTCCTCTTTAAGATTGATACCGAAAGACCAGAGAACTCCCCTATGGTTGGAAAGAACTTCATCTTTGGTAAAATTAGTTCTAGTATATGCAGGGTTATTTGATATACTATCTAAACCAAGCTCCTTAATAAGACATTCAAGGTAGAATCTCTTACAAACGAGAATAATGTTGGTGGAAGCCTTATCAGCTGGGACAACAACATATTTGTTGTGTATGTCTGTTAGAATTGCCTTAATTTCTGGATACTTGAGTACTGAAGACTAATAATAAATAAATTGCTCTTAAACATGATACCTAAAATTGAAAGAATTAAGTTAACCAACTTGCCAACTGTAACATTAAAGCTAAAAGCTAAAAAAATTACCAATTCTAGCAACAACGCTTAAAAAAGAAAACAGTAGTCAAAGTTTAGGAATAATTGTGAAACTGTAGCAAGGTTTGTCAAACATCAAACGAATTCCAAACAAAAATATACTGAGAGATTTGTTCAATCAACAAAAGGTTGGAATATTTGATAGACAACATTTTTGTTTGGTTTAGTAATATAGTGTTCCAACAAAAATTTGATATACCAATGGACACAGACTGTACACCGTTGCTTGCTGATCTGTTTCTATATTTATTTGAAGCACAATTTATCCAGAATCTTATAGAGGACTGTCGCCAAATCATTCAACTTAATCTTCAGATATATCGATGACGTTCTAGCTCTTAACAATTCTACATTTCAGACTAAAATCATGCTATCACCTAGTGAGCTTGAAATAAAGGATACAACTGATTATTTAAGTTCATCTTCATGTCTAGACTTATACCGCAATTATGACAACCACGTGGGATGAACGACTACATTTAAAGCAGTATCAAAATGTGATGATTCCAATTGCTATTGTCAACATTCCTTTTCTATGCAGCAATAAACCTGTTTCTACTGCTTATGGTGAATTACGGTGCAGGCTTACAAATAAAATGTTGACCTAAGTATATTGCATGCCTACAAGGGCCTTCTTAACGAGTTTAGACCGCCATAACAGTATTGTTTTCTATTAAAATGTCTCTGTATCAAGAATTGTCCTAGATGTATTTGATGTCCCTCTTAGTCCCGTGTTCTTTTCACTCTCAAATTTGATTACACATATTTGTATCATTCCGGAGCATCAGACCTCACTTCCATGGTAGAAGTTCACAAGTTTCGTCTAGTTTGTAAGTTTCAAAGTTGTTACTTTGCTTTGGGATTATGATTTGGACATGCATTCATATGTTTGTTTCCACTTATACATGTATTTTCATTTATTTGTTCACCGAGGTACACCCACCAAGTGTAAAATCAAAAAAGATAATGAAGAAAACATTGGACTACGATACGCCAAATACATGTATATACAGGATAACTTTGCACAGAGGGTAAGTATACTTACGAACCAAAATGCTATTGCAGCTATAAAATGTTACGAATTTTCCGACAAATCCAGACTTTGCATAACATTAAGTCTAGAACTCGTCCCGTTTTACGGAACAAGCTGTACCGCATGGAACCAACTGTGTTAACGCCACAGACAAGTCTGTTACAACACTTTATTTTTAAGCCACCTATCCTATCACACAACTCTAAATGTAGTTACCAATCTGGTCACAACCGATTCACAAGTCCAAATACGAAACAGAATTTCAAGAAGCGTCGTATCATAACATATCGGATGCATCAGATGGTTGCGTATTATGTGTGAGTCATAAAATTGACCTCGATATGTTTTATTTTATGCTATCACCCTTATTTCGTTAGTCATAATTTTCATTTCTAATAACTTTACATTTAAGGGATAACTGTCTTGTAATTTTCGATTTGCAGACGTATATCAGTGGGTTTTACTGTCGCAAATTGAGTTTTATTGACGTGTTAGCGGAGCCAATAAAACATTATTTGCGAGAGTAAAACCCACCGATATACTTCTGCAAATCGAAAATTACAAGACAGTTATCCCTATTCTAATTCATCCCTTTAATTTATATATTTTTCTCCCAATTTGGTTTTCGGAAAATTCAGTTACTAAAAATAGCCACGTGGTTTTCCAGTAACCTAATTTTATTTGGGCATTTTTACATACTTCAAGTAATGGAGTCCTGCCCATAAAAATATAAGTTCTAACATATATGGTTCAAATTCCATTTTTTAATTGGTATAATAGGAAAAATAACCCAATGTCGTATTGACAAAAATAACAACAAATGTTGACATCGATCATACAAGGAAATAATTGAAATTCTTACACAAGACAGCCTGACCAAGGTGAACTATTTTTCAATCGATTTAGAGGACACCGCCATTTTCCCCTGTCGAGACGTGGTTAATGAATAGCCTATTAGTTGTGTGTGCCATAATAGTTATACACGTTTACAGAGGAGTTACTGATGTCGAACTGCTTTTGATACCAGTTACCAGGTAATTGAAACTGTGTTTGATACAGATTAGAATTAACTTGCATCGTATTATTTACTAAGCGAAGGGTGGAGAGTGCATTAACTTGATCGATACGTTGAGATTTTATGAGTGCATTTTCGGAAGAAAATTTTCCTTGAACGATAGCAGAGTAAGAACTTTTCTGACTATCTGAAGAATCAGCCGAGTAACTGCGTACGCTAGCCTTATTTTTATGACCTATATTTTCATTATTTCTCTGGTCTCGACACCAGCATTAGATAACTGAGTGACAGTTGTTGCCCTAACACAGTGGTTCGTGTAGACCCTTCTTAACCCTGCCTCAGTCGAAATTGTTTTCATCATGTCATTCAATGTGCGTTCTCCAACAGGGCGTGTTATGTACACAAGTTTTATCATTTGGTGTTATAGTTCTTTTGGGCTGTTGAAATAGAAGGTCAGACCCCTCATTTCTTTTCTCCAAGTATTTTTTTCATGGAGGCAACAGGGCACATTTCGTCATTGGAAGCATAAATGAGAGGGTAAATCTGGTGTCACTATCTTTGTCCCCTTGGTGATTTTTTGTTGCTTCATTAAATGCCATTTCAATGCATTCATAACCATCACTATCATGTGTTATAACAATGCAATTGAACTTCAATTTTCTCAAGTTTTCCCTACCACGGCGGGCAAACCCTATAGTAAGATTAAACCAGACCTTCCTCAGCAAAGGAAGTGGTTGGTCTGTGGATTAAACCCCAGATGACCTAACCCTAACAAATTTGTATCACGCAGAGCTTGATAATGTTCAGTTTTATCAAACCCATCTTTTTTCATATCTTTACGAACAGATACAAACATTTGATTTGAAGAGTGAAAATAGTTCTCTTTGACATCTAAGAAAGAAAATGTTTTATTGTATGGAGGGCTGCGTAAATATCTATTTATTGAATCTCTTATTCCAACAAAAATGCTTCTGGTGTATCTTTCTCCTTGTGCATTTCTCACTTCTGCATAGAAGTCTACTGTTCAGGTCTGATGGTGTTTCATCTTCAAACTCTTTTCTGTACCCCCTTGTCAGCAGCCATTCTAAAAGAGAGATGAAATAAAATTTGAGATTCAAGTAGCATATTAGTTATATCAATAACATGACATACTGTAAACTCACAAATTTTCATGGGGGATTTAATTTCGGTTTCTTTGTGAATCTGTCGCACCCGCCAATATAAATGCCATTGAATTATTTTATTCCCAATTACTGTAGAGATGATACTTTTCCACAAAATTTTATGCCACGTATTAAACATTATATTGAAAACCACAAAATTTAATTCCCATGAATATGAATGATTATACAGTATTTATGTGCCAGTTTATACAATTCCAGCTTGAAATTTAAAGATGGTAAATCTATTTGAAACTATGATTGCCCTTCGTGAGAGTTTTTGTCAGTTCTTTGTTCAAGGTTGGTTGTAAGTAAGTTTGCTTGCTCAAGATGGTAGTTTCTTTTGACACTCCAGTTTCCTCCACCATCATAGGAATTGACACATAAAATATAAGTGAAATAATCTTTACTTGGGCATAAAGTCTTATCCCATTTTTTATTGAGTAGACAAATACTAAGTATGTATATGTAAATTTTGTTTCATTTCCAATTAAACAAATTTACAAGGGTAAAATTTCGAAATTGTCTGCAAATTGAGACTTAAACAATCGATTTCTTTCCATGTATGGAGACAATCAATACGACGCTTAACCGTGGACCAGAGCGGAGTTCTGGCCTGGACCTTTAGAACAAGTAGACCGTTTAACTAACTAAGGTACTGGGACATTTATTCAGATTACTGTGCTTCACCATGTGCTGTGGTAGACTAATAGGTAGGTTCCCTGGGTTTGATCTAGTTTAGGAAAAAAGCCGGGATGTGATGGGTCAGACTCAAAATATTTGATGTAAAAAATCATTAGAGTACATTGCTGATATTGGGAAGTATACAAGTTGAGAGTCCTTTCTTGGTCACTGTATTTTCCTGTTTCATAGGTTAGTGCAGGTGACCTGTATATACAGGTTTAAAAAATGAAAAGAGTGCTATGGTATTAGAATAAAATTAAACTCATTTATAGGCAGTTGGTCCTTGTATAGAGGTGACTAGTTTGACTTGTATATAGAAAATTAAAATAATTTTTACAGTTGCAGAGACATGTAAGAAAGGCAAGTATATTTATAACACTTTACAGCTGAGTATAGTCCCAATCCTGACAGTTTTTTTATTTTGTTTAGGTCAAAATAAAAAAAAATCAACATGGGTATGTGTAGCGGTCTGGGTAGCTCAGTGGTAGAGCACTCGCCTATAGTGCGGGGGGTACCGGGTTTGATCCCTGGTCCGACCCTGTAATATTTTCTCTTTCCTGTTACATTTGGGGCTCGTCCGTCCATGGGAAGTGGCGGACTAATAGATTGGTCTCTAAAGACTCAGGGTGGAACCTGGTGGTTTTGATTCAAGGAAGGTGAATCGAAAAAAAGGAAGGGAGGAATGTAGCGGTCTGAGTAGCTCAGTGGTACAGAGCTCGCTATATTGCCAGATGTCTCGGGTTCGATCCCCGGTCCTAATTTTTTTCTCTTTCTGTTACACATGTGTTATATTTTGATATGTAGTTTAAATGACTGCAGGGTTAGCTCTGGCTCGATATAAGTTGGAGCCAAATTATTAGCCAATATATAAATTTTGGACCCAGTTTCTATGTGAAAGAGCAAAAATAAAAATAACAAATGGAAAAAAAATGAAACTAAGAAGTACAAAAAATGTTAGAACAAATTTAGAACTTTTTATCTATTCTGTTGTAGATCTATATATTTTTCTTGATTAACAATTTGTAATACTTGTTTTACTTTTTCACACTTGTTTAAAAGAAACAAATCTGCTTTTTTCTGGCTCATTAAGAAAGTTTCAGAGCATAAATATTAGCAAAAAGCCATTTTTCGGAGCCAGGAATTATGAAACTTAGCAATGGGTTAAATTGGCGAATGACAGAGCTAACCCTGGTCTGCATTTTAATCTTGTAAAAACTAAGGGTGTGTGTGTGTTATGATTGTAAATTGTAATTCATGTCACACAGAGGTTTGAGTTCAGTGGTGCCATGGCCATCCTTGGTGTTAATATTTTCAATGACTGAAGGAGATTGCTCAGGCCTTCACTCAAATTTCTGTGGAACATTGTTTTTAGCAATTGCATTATATATACATTGTTAAATTTTAGGGACTTTTCTATTTTTGAACCAATCAAAACAACATGACTACAGGGGATGCTTAATTAGGATACGCCCCATTTTTTCATTCTATCAGTGCTAGAAGCGACTGAAGCTATCACAAATCCATCCAGGTCTTTATCACTACACTTGGCAAATATATCATTGTTTTGTATCGATGACACGGGGTCGTCTGTTCGGTTCAAGACCGGGACCGGGAGGAATCTTCCTGGATCTCTTCTTGCATTATTACTTCTAAATTTGGAATGTTCCCTTCTTCTCCGAGTTTTTCAGTAAGATCGACAGTTGCAATTAAATCATCGTCACTCTCATTGTCTGACGCCATTTTTAATTCAAAATTCCCGATTTCGAGATCAAGCTCAGATGTTGCATCGGCCATTACGCAATCGATGTGTATTGGCTGTAGCGTATAAATACATTGTATCAAGTGAAAAGGCTATGATTTCCGACAGTACAAACGCGATATTAGGGCAGTAAATCGATGGTTTGTATGCCGCAAATTTAAAGCAATTACCAATAAAAATACTTGTAACAAGTTAAATGCATTAGAATAGCTTATTTCAAGACCTTCGAAAGGTTTTATAGTCGCATCACAGTATCGTTGATAAATATGCCTATGTATCGTAAATTACATAATCCCATATTCCTTTTATTCCAAATTGTGAATACACACGTGGCGGGTGTAGCTAGTTAAATAGAAGGTGCTTGCCCTTTCAAAGCAGGATTTTTAGGTTTAATTCCCTGGTGCAGTTTCACTTATCTAATCATATTTGCCAGTTTCAAAGGTTTTGCTCTACTTTGGAATTGCAGTTTGGACATGGATTGGTATGTTTGTTTATGATTTCGGCTTAAATCTGAATCGATCATTTTTATCAAACTATCAGCATTACTACATTACTGTAAATAATTGTACAACATTTTGAATTTTAGTAGATGATGGATTCGTTGTAAAAAAATTACTGAACTACTTTTTACATTTGCTGTCTAAGATTTTATTTGAAAACTGTATTAACTACATTTTTTCAAATCGATTTTTTTCTCCAGACTTAAATTTGACAAATCATCAGTCTCCATCTGCGGTCCCTTTAAAAATAAAATAAACCGTGTGTTAATACATACTAAGTTTATAATGTTAATTTATAATCATACAGTATAACATACAAATGTGTGAGACACAAATCTTTATTAAAATCCTAAACAATAACTATATATATTGTCATTGCAGGGGTTTACCGAATCTCTATTAGAGGTCTCATCAGTACATATTGCATTATAAAAATAGACTTTGTTTAGCTCTTATAGACTTATAAAGTTTTATAAATAAAAGTGCAATCTTTTAAAAATAATATACTGATAACATATAAGACACTTTTCCTTATAAAACAGATCAAAATATTTAGGAAAACAAACCTCAATTTACCATTTTTGCAGATACCTACTACGTATATTAAAATATATAAGCCCTGAATCAGTTATAATTTTTGTGGGTTATACATTGGGAACGTTAATTTTCGGACATAAAAAATGAGATTATTCATATTCTACTATTTAGGTTCCATTAAAAGGAAATTATTTACATAGCGAGCGTGTGTGTGTTTATGTATGTGTGCATATGTGTGTTTGACACAGATCGATAGAGAGACTTACTCTTTGTCATTACGATGGAAACTGAATATACCCTGGATGGCGTATCCTGGGTGTATTTTGTAGTCAGATGGTTCATCCCAATCGTTTAACCAGCTACTCATTTGACAATTGACTGGCTTACGACCTAAAAATTAAATGAAACTATTGAATTTAATTAAAATCATATTATTCAACTTATAGACTTGCAATTTATTATTGCGAATCATTAAAATGTTAAACATTACAAAACTTATTTGAAAATCATCTACTTGGAAATCGGCAATACTTTGAATTTTATACACACATACTAATCCATGTGCAAAACGCATATAAAAACTTACATATTCAGATATAAATTGCCACCAGGGAAGTAAAGCAGAATGCACTGTAAGGATACATACCTCTTGTCTAGCTAGATACAAACATTACATGTAATAAAAAATTCAGTATGAATGGAACATAAAACTACGAAACACAAATATCCAGGATAATTTTGGATAGACAGACACAAAACCTATCGAACATATTGTGATGACTGCCATGCAACTTTGCCTTGATAGTCGTATGCCTGCAATATCAATGAAGCATTAAACAGCACGGTACTTTGTATAGCATTCCAGTAATGGAAAAAAACCATAATATTTAAATGCTGAATTTATTCAAATTAAAGTAATGAGCATCCAAAAAATTAAGCAGTAGTAGTATACAGAACATGACATCAACGATTATCTAATTGCATGAATATATCGAGGGCTTAGAGGTAAAAGGGGCTATATGCCTTCTTTATAATATTTATAATAGCACCTTTTACCTCTAAGCCCTCGATATTTTCCTCGTTGGTCATTATTAGATCTCTGTATGCATCACAGAAACAACATAAAACCTACTCTTGACTTGCTTATATAATACACAACTTACCATTATCCCTGCAACATCTTACTCTCCAGCGCCTGTCCTTGTGATGGCCACTAAAGTAACTGTACAGACCGTTGATCATGCCGCCACCTCGACAAACGTAATCAATTCTTTGGTCGAAGTTATTTACATATCCTGAAACATGAAAAGAAAACAAAAACTTGGAACTCTTGAATCATCAGTAATGTTGTTTACATTCCGAACTCTTGTATTTGATAAAAGACAACGCATCCATAGGCCTTTTTAAAATTATGATACATGTAGATGAATAAGTTTGTATAATGTTCCTTTTGTCAGTCATTTTAATATCTAGCCAATCAGTTGTGGAGACATTTTGAAGTAAAAAAAAGTACTAGGTTGAAGAACAGATAATTATCATTTAACAACGTCGTTGATATTTTGTTCTTATGTGTTCAAACATTTTTGCCCTGTAAATTCATAAAAATAGCAGGAAGATATTTCGACATTCAATTTTGCGCTATCTAACTATTATTATTATTATTATCATAAAATTTATAATGAAAATAATATGGAATACCTGACCATGAGCACAAGGTTGCGTTCAAACCACAAATCGGCGATGAGCAGGTAAAATCATACACTCTGTCCTCCTTTTCGTTGCTATGCTTGCTTGCTATACGAGTAATCACCTGATTACTTGGACACTTGAAATATAAACGTCTGTGAAAATGGTTTTTCCAACAATTTGCCAGCTGTAACAGGCACACGAAAGCTAAAAACTTAATGAATTTCCCCATTCTAGCAACAACACTGAAAAAAGAAAACAGTCATTTTTGTCCCGATACAAATGAAATTATTTGGTAACGTATCTTAATAATACCTGACACAATATTTACTAATTTTGAATTCATTCATTCATTCATTCATTCAATGTCGTTTTAGGTCCGAGTCCAGATAATTTCACTTATTTTCAGACGTCACCATTGCGAAGTAGCATGAAGTTTTACATTTGCTGTGTTTTTTAACTTGGAACGCCTGCCGTGACACGGTGCGTCAGGTTTTAAGGTCTCTTCCGATACTCCATGACTTTTATTTCTATATGCCGAGTACTTGGCGAGAGAACAGTCACTACCTCTTCACAAGTCTTGGTCAGACTAGGTCGGGGTTCGACCTCCCACTTACGAATCGAGCACTATGAGCTATCGTAGTGATATACTTCTGAATGCAATGTGAACTTCTGCCAGGAAAGTGAGACCGGGTCCTTTAGAATATCAGTGATTAAACCCAAATTATGACTACCCCTAAATTACATCATTCAGTATTCCTTTTTTCTATTTCATCGTCATAAAACACATATTTGCTTTTTCAGTAAATAGTAAATAATCGTTAATAAAAAAAAATATGGACTTACCTGTTTACTGTCAACCGTTAGATGTTGTTGCTCCAAACATGAATGCTTTAGCTTTTATAGCCAAGAAAACGATATCTAATACTCTGCAAGATGTCACTATATGAACTGATCCTTTGAAACTTATACCATTTGATGTTTTGTTATTGAATGGTGTATCATTTTTCAAAGCCGCTTTTGTTAGGTTAGTCTAAAAATATCATGGTTTCGTGAAAATACACACTTCAAAGACTATATTTTGTACCAACTGTTCCAAATTTTTTTGTATTGACATAATGGCCAGTCCACGTTTAATATGCGAATGATCACAGTACGGCCAGGCTAGTTAAAACATACAAACACATATCCCAACCATATTTATATATATATTCATTTCCACAATTTTTTTATCAACATTATTGATGGTGAATTTTATTTTGAAACGGGGATTTATCTGTACCAGAGGGCATCTAGCTTCATTTATAATGATGCCTTATGAGTTATGTGTATTGCCATGATTTAATGTGTATTGGCGTTATTATCTGCGTATTTATATAAATAAAATGGTTTTATTATATAACAACATTGACACTGGTTAGTGTGTCGATTATCGTATTTTATTGTGCATTTGTAAAATAAATTGGGACTGTCAAGTACTTTCCCTGGGACAGTCAGCTCGTCCTCGTGTTCGGGGGGCTTCACTACACTTTAACGTAACGTTTCACTTCGTTAATATTAAAATAATCGTTGCAAATCTGTAAAAATGAATTGTTTTAGTTACCATATTGTTGTAACAGTATTTAATATGTTTTCCCTTTTTTGTGTCATTATTTCCATGTATATTTTTTACTTTTATGTCCAGACGGTTCAAAGTTGCCGTCATTTTCCGTTATTTGGTGGTGAAGGTCATGTAATACTTTTGAAGTCATGACCTTATGCTGTCCAATCAAGTTGCGTTTTAGGGAACCTCTTAAAGTTGCACGATCAGGTTTGTTCCCGTATCTATGGGTGGGATCCATTGCTTTCCTCGGTATAAATACCACACCCAGCGTTCTTTTGGTTCAGTCGTGATTACATCTCTGTTGATATGTGCTGACATGTCACACGACTCCCTGGTCTAAAAAAAATTAAATATTTATATTCATATTTCTAGGGTATGTATTCATTAATTTGATTACATCCTAGTTATTTACCCATAACAAATACCGTATTTATTATAAAATCTAGTACCATTATTGCACGTTTTCAAACTTATGTTTACGTCGTCTGCTCGTATGCTTTACTGGTGGCATAGATAAACACATAGCATGTTAGGTACTGCATATCCAATACACATTTTGAATACAAGTGTACCTATTATATCCTAGTGGCCTGTATATAATTGAGATTAATGTTATGGAACATATTTTACAATTATGTAATTATGGTTCAATTTGTTAATTATTTTAAAAATAATAATAACAATAATAATAATCTTAATTGATAATAATAATAATAATAATAATAATAATAATATTATTATTATTATTATTATTATTATTATTATTATTATTATTATTCCATAACGTTATTTTTATTTCCGCCATTCTTTAATTAGCAGGAACAGTCCATTTTTAATTCCACACCCCCACAGCCGTATATATGAGATAGACATTTATAACTTCCCCCTTATTGTACAAGAGATTCGAGTTTATATGAATAGTTTTACGATATCTCTTTGTGGGCGAGTGGCTAAATGGATATGCTAGATGGATTTCATAAAATAAATTTTGGACATTCTTATTTGCCTATTTCAACATCTAGTTTAAATATTTGGCTTTTCACAGTTTTGGTGCAAGCACTACTTGTTGCTCAATAGTCTCAGTCCAATTTGATGTTTGAAGTAATTTGTACAAACTTGATGAAAGTACTGAAATATTACTCGTGGATGGTTAAGAAAACCCCTGTAATACTAATTAGATTACTATGAAACTTGTTCACTGTACATAAGCACATCCGAAGTGCTTAATACACTGACTACTAAAATCTTAACTATATTACAGGAGGCACTATCTGAAAATTATCGACCAATTAGACTGCAGTATCCTAATTATGTACACAGTTTGACAGAGGTATGTCTGGAAACAGTACCTTGACCAAGTTCAACCATCAGTATTCTATCGGTATACGTTGAGCATCATTTGGGCAAATAAACTGAGAATTTTTCACACAAAAAATAAATATATCATTAATCAACTAGAAACCATCGGTCAATCATATTCCTTTTTCCAAATTTATTTTGAACAAATTGTGTCAGCTGGTTTAAAGTTTGACAGAAATACATATATAAGTAACTTTAGTTCCTTGAACTTGGCCGAGGCAGATAAACGGAGAATTTTCCATTCAAATCTGATTAAACTTACAGGAGTGAAGAACTGAAAACCATTGACCATTTAAATATAGTATATCCTCATTTGTTAGTTAACCCTTTCGGAGCGCCCGCAATCACTTCCCTGTAGGAAGGTTACGTATTTAACCTAATTTACAGTCTTCAAAGTTTTACTTTCATTTAGGATGGAGGTTTGAACATGATTTTTTTTTTCAGATTTTGTTATGCATTATTTCATGTATCAGTTGCATTTAAATGCACCCAAAGAAACACTTTGCCAAGATTATTGCAATCATATTGATCAACGTGATCGATGATAACTCCTATCTAAATTAGAGCTGTATTACGAGGCGACAAATCGTAGGGCATAATGTTTGTCAAGACAGAATATTTGGTATTGCTTGTATGATATTAGCATCATATAAAAGAATGAAATTTGTTACTGGAAATTTATTCTTGGCAAGACCAAAAGCAACAAGTTACACGACACAATAAAAGTGTATCAAATTTTATTAAAACCTTGAGCTTTGGAGAGGTTAGGTAAAGTTTGGTATTTAAGGGCTCTGACAAAAGGCCTTGTGCCTTTCATTTCTCTATGAAATTGTATGGAAGTAAATCCCTAATCTCTCAAATATGAAGCAGGAACTCTACTGACTCACCTCCGGAATGGTGAGGGTATTGAGTATATACCATTGTGACGTAGTTGTTTTATAAGGGAGCAATTAAGTGAGAGATATTTTGATTTTGATATGCTACAAAAACATTTTTTTGTTTAAAAATAAAATTTATCTTTCCTGTCTTTTTCATCAATTTATGTTAATAATGTTTAATAATTGTAATCGATAATATTGAAGAACGCAACCCCTCTTAACGTTTGTTTTATTAAATTGATATCTCCACATATGTTGCAAAATATATTAACAAAAACAATGTGGCCTGAAATATCAGAAAATGACTAACATATCAATATATTTACGTCATTTGAACATGGTGTTATGCATTATATTGCCGGCATGCATCTAAAATAAAACAAATTTAAAGGTGCACAACACGTAATTGACAATAATTAAAGTAAACTCAGAAGATGTCAAATTTAAAAATGAACATACCAATCCATATTCAAATAAAAATATCATGTGCAAAGTAAAAACCTTGAATCTGGCAAATTCACTTTAGCACGTGTATAGGCACCAGGAAAGTTAAACTTGACCCTCTGTAAGATCTGGCACCTCATCTTTTGCTACTTAAACCTTCCAGGTGTCATCAGTTTTAGAATGAAAGAAACATAGAGATATAACACGTCATATATCTCCAGTATAATGTTTGAAACAGTGACATCAAACAGAGACAACAATATTGTGATTACCGCCTTGGAACTTTGAGGAAATAAAATAAGGAATCATATACAAAAAAGAGTAGATAAATAAGAAATGATAAAGCTTAGAAACTCCTATACTTCAGATATAACATAATTTGCTAGTTTCAATATCAATTTTGAATACACTTGTGGTTGATGTATATCAAAGCAGGAGGTACTTATCATATCGTAGAACCCGTCCTCACTTCTCTGGTGGAAGTTCTTATTTTGCTTGCTTCAAATTTTTCACTTTTCATCGGGATTGTGATCAGGACATGGATTAGTATGTCACTTTTTGATTTTTAAACATAACGAAAATATGATGAAACAAATGAAAAACAGAATAATAGTTCTACTAGGATTTATCTAAGATTCTTCGCGTAGTTATCTAAGATCATTCACTCGAGTATTAAGATCGGTTTGAACTGAAACAACTGTCTTCATAATTTTCAACATAACCGCCTTTTAAGTATCCGTTAAGGGACCATATGACCATTTATACGTATGTGTGTGCGTGTGTATGTGGTCATTCTCGTCACCGTAAAACTATAACGTGTGTTGAATCATTCTGTGTCTGTCTTATTACATTTTATATTTTACGAGTGTTACTTTTACTGTACTATACAGCCGTTATGGAATACAACTTCTCATTGCGTAATGCTTGGAACAAGGGGTGAAGAATATATCTCATCAGCAAATTTCGACAACGGTAGATTATTTCTTAAAATATTAAAATATTGCCTAATTTTAGTTGAAGACAATCGTTGTTCAATGTAAAAAGAGTGTGTTTGGAAGTGCTAAATGATACACAATTCAACCAATTAGCTTTCCAGAGTTTTCATTGAAAATCTATTGGGACATTTTAGCATCTCAAAAATGCATATTAAGAAAGGCTTTATTGTGAATAATGTAAACCAATACCCGTGTTGTAACATTTTAGTTAGGCAAAATTATAAAAGATTGTTTTTAAATATATACAATAAGCCAATTTCACTAAGGCATTATCGTCGTTGGTACCCCCTACTTTTACAAGATTTTGTTTATATTTAGGGTATATTCATAATAACACTTTACAGTTTAACTGAATATGTGAAATCCGTTTGGCAAACTGACGGGATAACAAAGGTAAAGGAAGTTAAATACATAAGCTTTTTTATTTAATTAAAGTATTCAATATATAAATTGCGCATGTAAATGCATAGAGAAATCCTTAATCAGTTAGCTAAACCTAGACTGAAGGAGCTAACCCTAATGAAGCATCTTGCCTCAATTTCCTTGAGCGATATCACATGTTGTACCTATTCACTAATTTTAAAAGATCTAGGAATGTTAATTTGACATTAGTTGTTTTTGCTGCTTGATTTCATCACTAGTCAAAAGTCCAGCCCTATTTTGCATGTAAAAAACAACTATGGTCTCCCATATAAAGCCTGTAGAGCCTACTATGCACATTAAGGTTAAAAATAAAAAATATGATTATTTTATTCATTATTTTAGGATATACCACAACATTAATCACGCAATTGTTAGTAACACAAAAATAACACCAACGTGTCCGTAGGTGCCGCTGTCTTTTAAGTCTCAATGCAAGATAAATCTGTTATCCTAACCTTAGAAAATTGTCTTTCATATTAAATGGAGTTGTTTATTACTCTCAACTAAACATCATAATTCTAAATCAATTTAATCATCGAGCAGCAGTTTCAAATTTAACAAATACGGTACAAGTGTAATTATAACATAAAGTATCATCACACATATAGATTTTTAGGTTTGGATCTTGACAACCATATGTTTCTAACGGCTACATTCTATATGTCAATCAATAATGTTCAATATAATTGATATATATAATATACGTGGCAGGTGTAGCTAGCTAAACAGCAGATGCTTACCCTTCCGGAGCACCCGGCCTCACTTCCCTGGTGGAAATTCACATGTCTAACCTGACTTGTCAGTTCCAAAGTTTTTACTTTGTTTCTGGATTGTGATTTGAACTTAGTATTAGTATGTTTCTTTTTATCTTACTTCGTAATGCTCCATATTTATGAGACACATTAACAACAGTAAATTCCTTACTTTTTTCTCTTATCTATTCCGCATAGATAAAGGTTTATTTATTTTTTAATATTTTTCGTTACTTTACTGGCTTATTAAATGCCGTTAAATTTCACAAAAATCTTCACATGAGACTGATAGAGAAAATTACAATTTTTCCTGTTTATCATTGCATTTAAAATCCGTGTAAACAATTAGGACAATACTTATATAATAAGTAAAATGATAAGACGCAACAAAACTTCTTTAATCAGACCAATGGGTATCTTTGGTAATTATATATAATGTCTATTTAAACTCTACCAACAACTGGCCTCGTGAAATATATTACTTGAAATAAATAAACATACTCCACAATCTATAGTTTCATTGTTCACACTAAATTACGATGAATATAAAGTAGTAGTTGTAAACCAAAACTTGTGTATTTATGATAATTATTTAGTGGTGCAACAATAAAAAAACAAAGCTCTGCTCTGTTTATCGACGGCGTATTTGCAAATGCCTTTAGCCTACAGATACCAACATAAGTGTCTCGATAAATCCAGTGTTTTGTATTGATCACCGGCGTAGTATTTTATCTTACAATTCATATGTATCTTGTTAATATTTGTTTATACTGATACAAGGGTATCTGATACAAGGTTCTGATTCAGTGCAATGAATGCGCTTTAAAACAACCATTGAATAATAAAAATGTTGTTCTTAATCCACAAATAAAACAATGAAAATTATTGTTCAATTAAATAATATAATACCTGGCAACGGCGGCATGTAGATTTGCATATGTTCTCAAATTACTATTCATCAGTCAAAGTACATGTTACATTCATGTGAATTTAAATTGCACAAACCGTTTAAACATTTAAACCATGCCCGCCAAAATAATAAGTAATAAAAAATCACAATTTCCATATCTTGAAAATGTCCTAAAATTGTTTAAAACGCGCCCGATGTGTACAAAGACGTGCAATGGACTGGCGCCTGACAACCATTTACCGAATATTTATAATGAGAATTTTTTCTTAACAATTCCTAAAAATACTAAGTTGTGCTTAATCGTTCAAAGTAGTATACTTAGATGGATTTGGCAAACTTAATTTTGGTTCTTATATGTTTATACATTTTTGTAACTCCAGTTGTATCTTTGGTCCGAACACTACAGAGAAGGAATTTGGAAACCACACTCCTTTAGTTTTGTGGTTCAGCAAAAATTTGAATATTATATCGATTATGACGCAAACGAAAGGCTTTATTTAAAGATGTATAGAAACACGATGACTTCAATTTTTCTGTCGTCAACCTCTATACATCTTTATGCCGGCTTCCTTATGGTCTATTTGTATCACAATTAATACACTATGGTTGTGCTATTTTCACTATGGGAACTATGGGAACAACGAAGCAAGCTGTTTATGAATACATTGTTGACTCAGATTGACCTAGATTTATCAAGGCCCTCAAAAAATGATATGACTGTCATCACAGAAGTGTTGATAAGTATGTTGTTCCTATAGCAAAAATTATCCTTGATATATACGACGTTCCAAAGTTTTTTGTTACATTCATTCTCAATTTTGGTAGCAAACGTGGCGGATGTAGCTTGCAAATTTGGAGATCGTACCCTTCCAGGACACTCGGCCTCACTTCCATAGTGGGAGTCACACTGTTTACCTTACTTTACTAGTTTTCAAAGTTTTTACTTTGCTTTTTAATTCGTTTAGACAGGGATTGATATGTTGGCTTTTGTTTGGGTAATTGTTTTACTTCTTTCATTACAATTATGGTACATTCATAAAATTTCGACGATATCTTTGTAATTAAATATGTGTGCGATATATCATAGATTCCAAAAAAACATATATCAATTGATATTTACATATTGTGCGGCTACTCAAATGGACTCAACTATAATTAAAAACACGTCGGGGATAAAACATTTTATTCATTTCTTTTGTTTCTAGACTTGACTTGATTACAACAGGTGCTAATACAGAAGGAAATATCTCGTAGTACAAAAGGGCGGAAAAATAAAAGATTCCTCTCCTTTTTTTCTCGTCTCTGCCTTTGTATTTTGTACTTCAATCCATATTACATATTCGATATTGAGTTTTTTTCAACTGACAATAATTAAAATAATAATTAATCGGTTTCCAAATTATGATCGTAAACTACGCCTTATCCTGATGAAAACTATTATCATTATTCAGAAAATCTCTTTACTACTAGTATCTGCTTGGATAATAAAGTCTTTGTAAATGTCGTTGTTGCACACATGTAGTATATTCTATTGAGTATCATCTTGAAATTGTGGTTAAATTTAGCAATTTTAATTTCTGATATTACCAATAAAATCAACTATACAGCGCTTTCTCCTGATGACCTATACACGGCGGAAGGGAAGTAACTCAAAAATGTTTACTTTTTAATTGATACCTACCTGGTCCCCTGCTCGAAACCGCTGTTGTTTTTGTTGATAAGTGTATTGTCGACTTTTTTAATTTTGTAGCCTGCATAAAATTCTAGAAAAAACAATATAGAAAAACAATTTGCAACACATTCTTAAAAAGAATTTATAGAAAAACGATATCAAGTGCAACTGTGAGAGTTAATAATCAAGCATGCTAATATTTCAATATTTACCGGAACCAGGATTTTTAAAGGGGGAGTTGATAATTACTGGTATATCAATGATAGGTACGAGCGCCGAAGGCGCGAGCTTCCAGAGGCGTGGGGTCTATGAACGCGATCCGGAACAACACGTATACAGAAATGGGTTGTTACATTAACATACTAGTATAGGGGTCACAATAGACAATAGCTCTCTCTTTCTCTCTCTTAAACGTTTCAAAGGGGGGGGGTTGCAATCCCTGCAACCCCCCCCTTAAATCCGCCACTGCCTTTGATTTTGAGAACGCTGATGTTTTTCAATTTGATAAAATTTTTACTCATTTTTTCTTGGATGCTCGTAAGAGTAATGGGTTCAAATATACTCTTTGCAAAACTTCAAATATGGCCTTAATCGTTATTTTAAAGCACCTACTCATATGAAGAAATTTGACATTATCAAAGATACAGAATTTACAGGTTCCCGTGAATCGTAAAAACTGCTGTAGATAAGTTAACCCCGAGGGTGTAGGTAAAGCACATCATCATCCTTCGATAGCACAGTCCGATTTAAAAAAATGTATTGTATAGTATGATAGTAATCATTTTAATCCTTACACTCAAGTTGGTTTACAAAACAAATTTCAAATTGAAGTCAGGCTATATTTTTGTCATGGCTGCAAAAATACGGACACAATGACAAAAGACGGTGTTCTATCGGTGCCACTAGTGGATCCATCCTGACAAAGGGCAGATTTTCACCATCACAAATTATGGCATTGATCGGTCATAAATCCGTATCGTCAATTGCCGTTTATAACCGTGTATCGGACACCGAACAATTGCAGAGGGGTCAGGCTATTTCTAATGAAATACATGGTTATCAACAGACACTTTCACTTCACGCGCTATCAACTTCAACAATTTCAACGGCGGATGCTACTATTAGTGCTAATCAAGAGGGTCAAGGGGGAAAAGTCGGCGATATGGACAATGTAAACATTTTACGGAACATACTGACAACACAAATAATATGTTGAATTTTTAGGCCAATTTTGCTAGAAATGCAGTACCAATGTTTCAAAGTTGCAGAATAGAAACAGTTTAATTATGGTAGTTTTCAGAAAATAAATACATGTATTAATCCTTAATTCGATATGTGAAGTTTTTCATTTTATTATTACTAATTTAGACTGATAACATACATTGTGATATCTGTTGTATAAGATTTCAAATAAGTGTTGTTAATTTTTTCATTACAATTGACATTTTATGTTCATGATAAAGAAAAAGGAAACTTTATATTATAAAGTTGGGGTTTTCTGTTTCCATTTGATAAGATACTTTTTACAATTTACACAATTTTGAAATACTAAGTATGCAATATGATAAATTTGTTACTAGGTTTTAGGTTGCGCCTCAGGAAATACGAAAATCAAAAAGGTTGTAACACCTGCCTAAAAACCAGAGAACTTATATTAATAATATAAAGTTAGTTAAAGGGTTTTATCCATTCAATTTCAAAGATAGTGTAATGATATGTTTACTTTTTATCACAGTACATTGAAAACGAGTAATGGGCGTGGTGTGTGCTCCTTATACAATTTAAACCATCAATTGAATGTTCCAGCGTATGTCGTATGTCCGGGAGTTTTTCTTGAATAAATATTGATTTTTGTTTTCTTCCTGTATATGTTCTTTCTTCCTGTATATGTAATTGTGTTACTTTTTAATTAATATAAAGAATCTTCCCTTTGGAAAAAGTTCTTATATATTAACACCCATTATTGATATAACTATGTATGTTTTGTGAGAATGCTGTGTATGTCTTTAAATCTTTATAATTTATATATATAATTTCAAAAAATTTAAAAAAAATTAAAATGAAATTCTTCAAATATGAAGTCTCTATATCCAAAAATTACTCTAGATATATTTGAAGTCGCTTGGTTTCATGTTCTTATTATCCTCCATTTCGATTCTACACGTCGCGGGTGTAACAAGCTAAACAAGAGAGGCTAACCCTTTCTGAGCACCCGCTCTATCCTGCTTGGTGGTATAAAACATGTATCTCTTAATTTACTAGTTTCAAAGTTTTTACTTTGCTTTTGATTTGGGCAAGGATTGATATGTTCACTTTTTGATGATAATGTTATTTAAAATCTGTATTAAATTTTGTCACCCTTAAAGACGGCACTTAAAACTTCGATTTCGTGTTCTATGTGATTTGTACATATTATCGCCATGCTTGTTAACCGTAACAAGGCTTCTGTGATGTAAGAGATACTTCCCTTTGAACGTTAAACACCAACTGTTTTTTTTATTCTGCAATGCATTCAATCACTACAGGAGAAATTTCTTTTTTGGGAGCTAACATATATAAATTTCAAACATGTAGGACATAGAAATCAGCTGATTATAATTTAAAAATCACGCAAGTGAGACCAGATGCTACGAAAGGCTAAGTGATAAGTTACCTCTATCGATAAAATTTAAAACGAAAGACACGTGAACTTTTGGGCCTCAAATTTAATTATGGTAACTATGGTCATTTTTAGTATAGAGATTTTTAACAATTGACATTAAACCATGGGAGTGACATTATACCATGGGATTCATTGTCCCAAATTCTGAAATAAAAAATGAGAAATTTCTAAAAAGTCTAAACAATATGTGACTTCTTATAACATCTTTAAAAACTGTAGGGGGCTTTTTCACACGCGTCACTTAGATTTCCGAAGTTTTCGTTACAACGAAAGATAATTCGATTAAAATTATGCTGATCACATTAAAACCATTAAAAAATTTCTTTACATAACGAGTGACGATTTTTCATGAAATTGACGTAGTTTATGCTCCTAATAGTGCTTTAACCATCGATTGTATGTTCCAGCGTATACCAAACCATGACATTATTTTGTTTCATTTAATGTCTGTTATTCTATCGGGCCGTTTTTTTGTCCGACCTTAAGTAAGGCGACTTAAATTATATATATAGCAGAAAGCAAATGATAAAATTTATATATTTCTTTTTTATTTTATTTCGCTATTTTGTCCGGGATACAGAGAGTTTTTTTTAAATATGTTATGTGTACATATCTTATCCTGTTATTTTCATGTTAAAGTTATCTTTTTTATTTAAATCCGTTCATGTGTGTATCGCAGCACCGACATATTATGGACTTTTTTCGCAGAATATGTGCATAGTCTGCGTATTCCGAAAAAAGCGAGAAAATAGTGATATTCAAGAATTAAGAATTCAAATTTACATTGTAATCTGATATTTTAACCATCGTCTTCAAGAAATGATAGTTTGTGTATGCTTATGTTGTACAATTTGAAATTTTAAAATGGTGTTATCCTAGTAGCAAAAAGTCTATTTTTTCATTTTATTTAAATTTCCTTGAATGCAGATAGCCACACATTAGGAGCTTAAAGTTAAAGAGGATAACGAGTTTAATTAAATTTGTCAGTTTTCAAAGTTTTTAGTTTGGTTTTTAAGTTTTAATTTAACATGAAGTAGTATGGTTTTTTCTGATTTTGCCTGTATTCGTTAAAAATCACTAAACTAATTTAAGTATTATGTAATGAACATTTTTTTAAGATGACACAAATGAATAAATTCTGTTGCGGATTTGTATAAGGCGCTGGTTAACGGATCACAAAGTGCTGCCTGCTTAAGATTAAATCTAATTCGGGCTGATTTAAGTGTTAGAAATTTTGTCATTTCACTTGCTGAAGGTCAATTCTTTTTTTTACAATTGATCACCAAACTAATGATGGCCTAGACATCAGTTAAACAATCTTGACCGGGAGGTAAAACATCAATCATCCAGTCCGCCCAACTCATTAGGCATTCTTTTACAAGAAATTCAGCGAGTTTGAAATTTGGGATATCGACAAAAAACTCGCAACTTATATTTCATTGTAATACTGTTTTGAATACATTGATTATTATGACGATGTTCGTACAGCAAGTATTACAAAACAGGTCTCTCACTAATGGATGCAATATCATATACAACAGTTATGAATTAGAAGCACCTTGCATACTGAGATATAACACTATAAAGAAACAATGACGGACCGACACTGAAATTCTAAGTAGATTGTTGGATCCTTAGAAACTACTTTTCCTGTGTGTCGGTAGCTATCAATTCTTAACCATATTTGCAAAGAAAAGAAACATTTTTTGCATTTTGATGTCTGATACTTTATTTGAAAATAACTGTACATTTTTTCAAATCTACTTTTTACAAGTTCTTAAAATCGACAAACCAGCAACTGCAACCTGCGGTCTCTTTAAATACAAAAAATATTTAAGGTTAATTAATACACAACAAAAAATAAAAATACATGTATTCCATAAAAATAGGGTTAAGATACAGGGATGGCGATGTTTTGAAAAATATGTCCGACGGTCAAAAACCATAAAACTAATTTTGTAATTAACCTTAACGCTTACCATTGGTTTAATTACAAATATTCATATAATGTCTCATTATGAAACAATCAATTAAGGTTCAAAACAAACTTACCATTCCATTCCAAATCACAAACTCAAGCAAAGTAAAAAGTAAACACTTTCAAAATGGTAAATGAAGGTGTGGTTGCTGCTCCAGAAGAATAAGTGCCTCTTGTCTAGTCTAGAATAAGACTTTCTAAAGCCTTGAATGCTACACAGAGTTGTGACAAAAATGAAAAATAATTTTATATGCTAGTAAATGATATGAAACATTTTTTCTTGAATTTGAATGAGGTACAATATCAAAAACAATATTTAAAAAACAAGATTTGCCAAGACTTTTTGTCTAGATGGTAAAATTTTAAAATATTGATTACAATAAGTCTGGGTTGATGTATGTAGATGGATCATACAAGAATACGCGTTTTAGACATGACGAATTACCATACGGAAACAACGAGCAAGGATATTATCGGTATGTGTGTGTGTATGTGTGACTTACTCTTTGTCATTACGATGGTAACTGAATATGCCCTGTATTGCGTGACGCGGAGGAATATGATAGTCAAAATACTGATCCCATCCGTTCAACCAACCGGTCATTTTACAATTTACAGGCTTACGTTCTAAAATTAAAAGACAACACATTTCATTTATATAAAAAATCAAAGAAAGCAACATTTATACATTTAATATACTGCAAATAACTACGTTATTAAACAGTAAAAATGAAAAAAGTAAAAAAGAACTGTCACTTGAGAGGTAAATACCCCCTGCCCCAATCATTTAATGTGTCCCTTGGCCTTTCCAATATGACCGGCTTTCAAGGTCATTACATACCTTTGGGAAATGAAGATTATTCATGTGAAGTTAAATGACAGTTGTCCAAAACATTTACGGGATATGGCCGTGACACTATTTTAAACGGACATACACATAGACAAACAGAATGGTAGACAGACAGACAGACAGATAGACATGGTGATTCTCATATACTCCCTCAAACTAGTTTCCGGGGGGTATAAATATTGAGATGTCAATCGTGTTCTCGGAAATCGCCAACAAAAGAAAGAACACAAAACAGTAAAAGTTCATATTGGATCATTGAGTATAAAACTCAGAAATTTAGGTGGGCATTGGTTGAGAATAAAATATGACTATATTTACCTATTACTATTAAATTTTGATTAAGACGTAGTTAGCATCTACAACTCCTTTTGTTTTGCTAACGTATAACGCAACTTACTTTTACTCCTGCAGCAATAAACTTTCCAACGCCTGTCCTCGTGATGGTTGCTATGGTAACTATGTAATCCTCTGATGACGCCTCCTTGTGGACATACAAACAATATCATTTCATCTATTTATATATCCTGAAATAAAGAATTAAAAAATTCTCCAAAAAGGGAATCGTTTACAAAAAAGACTAAAACATTTACCAAAAATTATAATGCAAAAAGACCTTAATTCAATTACTACAATATAATTAATACAAAGTTATAATTAATTTGAATGAATGAATGAATAAATGAACGAGTGAATGAAAAGAAGCATCGCATTCAATAGACTATACATGTTTATGTACCGACCTTGTTCATTTGTCAAAAAGGTATGGTCATTATGTACTCATTTGGGATCCAATAACTCCAGCTGATCACTTGGTTTTGAAACCCACTTTGAGGGCTTTTGGATTGTGAATCGGACATGGATAATTATGTTTGTTTTTATAAGATGTGTGCATATTAAATACTGTATGCAATACGAGTGCTCCATTTAAACGTCTAAATTCTAGTATTTTGTATTTGTTACAATGAAAACAAATACAAACATATCAGTAGTGTTCAAACACTAGGGATATGAGGCCGGATGCTCCGTAATATATTAATCAGAACAATGGAATGTTCTCTATCATCATCTTCATTCTTATTGTTATTATTATTATTATTATCATACCTCTCCATCCACAAATGTTTGGTTTCGGACCTCTCTTTGAGCATTGGAAATCATACAATCTGTCTTCATAGTGGTTATGGTGCTTGCTTCGTATACGCGTGATCACCTTATTATTCGTAAACGTGAAAGGTTTGTCCCAGTTGTTTTTCCAACAATACACTAACTCTATAAGACACACTAAAGCTAAGAGCTTTAAACACATGTCCATCATAGTAACAACGCTGAAAAAAGATAAACATTGCTATATGCCATGGTGCATTTTAAGAACTAGTTTTTGGATGCATTTTATAATGATGCCTATTACACTTAAATATTTTTGTTATTGTAATCTTTTAACAAATATGTGGCATAGTGTTTTCAAAACTAACGAATTACACTATAAATTGTGTTTAAATGAGGATATTTTTTATCCCTACAATACATTTCGGTATTATTATAATTATTATTATTATTATTATCTTTTAAATTATTCAACCAAATAAACCACAAACATACCATAATATCTGTACTATGGATTGACTTACCTGTCGATGGATATACCGTCGTTTGTTCAGGATTGTTGTGCTACTCATGATTGTTTTGCTTATATAACCAAAAACATGATATCTTTTACTACTGCAAGATGTGACTTCGTAAACAGACTGTTTCAAACCCATACTGTACAATATTTAGTCAGTCAGTGGTAAATCATTTTTACAGTCACTTACCAGCAGGTTGCGTCTAGGATATCTAACTTCAATGTAAATAGTGTTTAAAGTACGACCAACCCATGTTTGACAAGGAAAACTGTTACAGAAAAACCTGTTCTTTAATATCTTTATTGTATACTGAATTTTCCAAAATAGTTTTTTATAATTCCTATGTTAATAATTTTTAGAAAATTATAAAAAATCATCAACTGACTCACCGAACAAAATAGTTACGAAACATGTAAATGATAAATCAACCAAACAAAGCAAGTAATAAAACATGTATTTGGAACTCTTATTTTGAAAGTGCTGCTATGAAAGAAGTATTATATTTAATAATGTAGACATAGTAAGGCCAGAAAGACCACGATCATATAACCAGTGGTCTAACAATACGCAATACAAAACTTTCAGTGCTTTCAGTCAGTGGCATCAATCAAACACAGAAAGTCCTGTCTATGTTCAAATCACAGTCTTAAAGGTAAAGTAAAACCTTTAATAGCAAACCAATTTATCACGAGAACGTCCATTAAAAACGTGAGGTCAGGCGTTCTGGAAGGGTAGATACCAACTGTCGAGATAGCTAAACCGACCATGGGCGTACGGTACCTTCTTTTTCGTTTATTCTTATTAATCAAACATAACATACTGGTCATTGTTCAAATCACAGTCCCAAAAGTAAAGTAAAAACTATGATTTACACGTGAACTTCAACCATGGATTTTTTACATTTACCACCGCAATACAATTCAAATAAAAACTAATCGCATACCATTATTAAACGCTACGATACGTATACATCAATATTTATTCTTCTAACAAGACATCGTTTATTTAAAATACGCTAGCTTTCATGATTTTATCAAAATTGATGTAAATCTTTTTTGATCAACCAAAATAAATCACAAATACACCGGTCTACGCGCGGATTTTGATCCTAGAACCACAGTAAAACAAATTGTCAAGTTAACACGAGAACTTCCACAGACTATGAAAGTGAGGTAGAATGTTCTGAAGGGTTAAACGCTTCTTTATTGCCAGCTAGATCACGTCAAATGTAAAATCAAACTTAAAAATGAAAGTAATATGGAAGTATGGGACTTCAAATATATTCCAGATAAACAGATCATACTTAAATGTATGATGACCTCCATAAATGTGGACCTTGATAAACCTAGGCTTCTATTATCTTTCATTCAATATTGTATTTGTCAGTAGCTTGCTCCGTTGTTTAAATTTTCCTTAGTAGGAACACGATCTATTAAATATTATTAATTGTGAAACTAATACACCATGACCAAGAGAAGCAGATTTATGACTGGATATAAAAAGAAAACTAACAATAGAAAAAATAAAGTCATTACGTTTCCCATATAGCATTGAAATGTAACCTTGTCAAAATTGACATATAAGTAAAAACATGAAGTAGAAGAATCAGTAGTATTTCCTTCAAGCTCACTAGGAAAGCCTACAATCATATATTCTTCAAATTTAAGATTATAAATCAAAAACAAACATACTACTCCATGTCCGAATCACAATCCAGAAAAAGTAAAAACTTTGGAACTGACAAGTTAGGTTAGACACGTGAACTTCCACCAGGGAAGTGAGTCCGGAAGGGTAAGCACCTCCTGTGTAGCTAGCTACACCCGCCACGTTGTAATCAAAATTGTGGGAAAGGAACATGGAACTACGAGACGTCAAATATATCCAGGGCAATCCTGGACACAGAGACGTCAAACTTATCAACAATACTGTGATGACGGCCATAAAACTTTTTGAGGGCCTTGATAAGCCTAGGCGTGCAATATCCCTGTTTTAAAGAGATATAACGTCATATATAAATGTGTGAAGTTTATATTTGTGAGTTTTCTCTCCTAGTATAAAAACCGTTCTGCTTAAACATTGCTGTATATGAAAAAAGAAACAAATCAGCAAGCAATTGTGCACATTTTGTGTTTCTGAAAATATTTCAATCTAATGCCAACTTTTCAAGCAATAGTAATGACCAACGTTTTGTTTAATACAATTCTGGCACTCCACTATATAACTTTAACCAAAACTTCGTTTTATTTGATTGATCTGTTATATATTACTCGTGAAATTCAATAAAACTCCCTCTACTGCATCATCTCTAATTCACTCCATCATTCCAAACAATAAAATACACGGTAAATATTTGTCATTTTATTTTATTCATATTATTAATCTACATATGTTGCAATGTGTTTTATTTATTGCCCATCTCAATTGGGTTTAGAATTTCATGCAATGAAAATATCAACACTATGGGTCATATTCAACGTTACAATCGCGTTTTTTTTTAATTTATATCATTAAAAATATAACACAAATATAAAGCTGAACAACATGTTATTGGCAAACATTTTATCGTCACAAAAATAAAACAGTTAAGAACATAATGTACCAGAAACACATGACATACACGCATTAAGTCAGACCATGCGTCTTTCTTCTATGGACGTATACTACACAAAAATGAAATAATAAATAGATGAACATAATAATTCCAGGAGGCTGTAATTTCTCTCATTCAGTATTAAAATAAGTTTGAATTAAAACTGGTTTCCTCTTCGTTATTGTCAATAAAGCCTCCATTTAAGTATCCATTACTATGACCATTTATCTGTGTATCTATATTTCCGTTGATATTCGTCATAGAAATATCAGAACTGTTGTCCTTTGTTTTTATTTTACTTTTCAAGTTTTTATCACTATTTGATTGTGTTAAAGTGAGTCGACGTAACCTTTCTGTATCTGTATCGTTCAAAGTTGAAGATATAGCCGACAATCGCCGATCAATAGTTTGTGATGTTAAACTTTTTCTTGATTCAGATATTCTTCTGGCGTTTTTAAGCTTCATCCAACTTAATTTTAAATGTGAGATTACCTACGAATATCAAAAAATCATGTAAACATTTAAATAAAATTGATTTGAAATTGCAAATTAATACAAAACTGCAATAAGAAGTCGAACCAAACAGCTTCCCAAATGGTATTTGGTAGGCAATAATTGTGCATTAGTGTCAGAAATATATTATTGTCTAAATTTGTTGCTAATTAATTTTTGAAACTTCCTCAAAAACCAAGATATACTCCCGTATGCAAAGTATTTCCTTAGCTTAATTTGGTAAAATATATTTGGTCTTTTGAGTATCTATTCACCATCTTGATAATAATTTTAGTTTCATCAATTTGGTTCAAGCACTACTGATAAGGAATTATATTCCAAAAGGAGGTCGTCTAGTGCTGAAAAATTAAAACTGGTATAATACGTAGTTGAATATATTCATCAAGTAGTCAGACAATCATTCAACTCAACATACAGATATATATATGACGTTCTGTCTCTTAACAATCCCAAATGTAAATGTCATCTATCCTAGTGAGCTTGAAATAAAAGACACGACTGATTCCTCAAGTTCTCTTTCATATTTAGACTTATACCTGAATTATGACGCACACGAAAGTCTACATTTGAAACTTTATGACAAACATGATAACTTCAATTTTTCTATTGTCAACTTTCCTTTTTTATGCAACAATATACCTGCTTCTCCTGCTTATGGTGTATTTGTTTCCAAATTAATACGCTATGCTAGAGCTTGTTCCCACTACGGGGACTTTGTACAACGAAGTAGGCTGCTTGCAAATAAATTGTTGACTCAGGGATATTGCAAGCCTAGGCTTATCAAGGCCCTCAAAAAGTTTATGGCCGTCATCACAGTATTGTTAATAAGTTTGATGTCTCTGTGTCCAGAATTGCCCTGGATATATTTGACGTCTCGTAGTTCCATGTTCCTTTCCCACAATTTTGATTACAACGTGGCGGGTGTAGCTGCTAGCTACACAGGAGGTGCTTACCTTTCCGAAGCATCCGGCCTCACTTCCCTGGTGGAAGTTCACGTGTTTAACCTAACTTGTCAGTTTCAAAGTTATTACTTTGCTTCTGGATTGTGATTCGGACATGGATTAGTATGTTTGTTTTTGATAAACCATAAGCACAAATTTGGAACAATGAGTGCGCAATATGTGCAAATGATTGTTCCTTTACATATGATTAACGCAGTGTTCTAAACAAAAATAAATACACATGCTGCTGTGTTACTCTGGGTAAACTGTTGATGATAGCTACCATTTCTACATGATGTTTATTGGTAGATTTTATGAGTGACATTTAAGTAGTACGCTAATACCGGAGGCCATACGCAAGATGAAAGTGCAGCCTGATGGGACTAATTCAATTGTTCTTTACGTCTAAATAAAAATACTTCACGTATACAAGATAGTCAGTTCTAGAATGATGTAGAAAACAAGTCTCCGTAGAAAACCAAAAGAAATAAACGAGTTGCGGATATTTGGAGTAAATACGAAATATAAAAAGATTCAATGTTTGTTTTACAAGCATATGAAATCGTTAATTGGAAGACAAGACAGATCAGTGATATTTTGTTATCACAGTATTAAAACATATAATGGCAATTGTATCAGTTTTATATATTACATGGATTTGAGTGGTAATCCAGAGCTAGCCTGATAATACTACAACTTACGAGATATATCAAATGGACAAATTTCTGTCAGCGATTTATTTGTTACATTTTGGTGTGAACGTTATGCCGCTAAAATGTTTATATAACACCATATTAATTTTAAATATATTAAGAAATTGGCTTATAGACAACAAAGCATTAATCCACATTGCTATAGAAATAATGATCATATAATATTAAAATTAGCTTATATAATAATTTACTAACGATACAATTACTCAGGTAGATTGCTAACTGGTTAAAGCATAAATTAGCATTTGACTTGATGTACAGGTATAAAACGATTAAAAATATACACATATGCTAAACATGGTATAATGATATTACTTACCTCGCCGTTTAAATAACAATAAATTAATGATATCACTATCCCCTGAAAATAAATATAGGTATTGACTTTTTATAAATTTTCATACAAAGCATTTTCAACCCAACAGAAAATTATAATCATGGAGGCCGTATTGTTTTTATTTTATGACCACAGCAAAATAATTCAAAACATGCTAAACATTTATGAACATTTGGTAAGAATAAAATAAACTAACTGGAACGATTCAGACAGGCTTTCTAGTAGCTTGTAAACAGCGTTTATGCTATTTATTTTTCCTGTCCAATTTTTCCCCAAATTCATCCTCATTTACTTTCTTAGGCGAAGAACCCTCAGTACTTTCCATCTAATCAAGAAATTCCTGTTTACAAACAATTGTTGATAAGTCGATTACAGTTTTATCATAGCGAAGTAAAGGCAACTTCAGCCAATCAGAATGAAGAAAACTTATAGTCATACAACAAAGACAATCATTGGAAAACTTAATAATTGATCCTCTAGAGTATATTGACAAAAAGGAATAAGGCATGCAAATGTCAAATCAATAAAAGTAACAACTTCCAAAAGTTCATTCTGGTGTCTCTAACAAGTTCTAAATAAATATTACGGTATTTTGAAATTTTTAAAGAAAAACTAGGATGTTACATTGGAGTTAGGTAAAAAGTAAATTACCAGTTCCAAGATGTCAATAAGATGCAAATTATCATTAAAATGATTAATGATCAGTTTACATAATTACGTGTTTACATTTTTTAAGTTACATTTAACAGTTATTTTCAAACATCTTTTTTAACTGCAACTAACATGCCTGTTAAATTCAACTAAATACTTGTCATTCTTTAATTAATATACCTGATATTTTTACATGCATGTAAATTTTAATTAACATACCTGTGATTTTCAAATTACATACCTGAGAATTTATCAGTATTGCACTAGCTATCTGAAAAGCTTTATATCCATTCTGGTTTGAATTTGGTCTATATATCATGAAAAATTGATGGATACCAAATAATGGTATCAAAACGAATGTGGCTTTTAATGCTTTCCTAAAATAATAAAATTTTACGGAATTAGGTTTTGTTACAGTATCTGCTTTTACATATACATCTGAACATTATTATAAATAGTAAGGACACATTTTCGAAAAAATGGCAAACTCTATTTGTATATACATATAATATAGGTTCTGTTTTTATCTTTTTAAAACAGATGTTATAATTTTTATCTGCTAATCATTACTAAACCAGTTTCAATTTTGCAGCACTAGGCGACTGTTTGCTAAATAAAGAATAATTTTGGATAAATAATTTTTAAATAGATTGTGTTTATATACTATTTTTTATATATAGTTTTCGGTAGCACGAGGATTCGTGATATGTTTTGATCAATCAAGTTTAAAAGAATCTATGCAGTGAGACCATAGCATCTAGTTCTTTATTTTAACAATTTGAATGAGAGTGTTGAATCTTGCAAATAAAAAATTCACGTACCAGTAATTATTCTGTTCTTGTGGAACAGATGAAAGTTGTCGACATAATATCCGCAATATATTTAACAAAAATATCAAACTCAGCTGAAACAATAAAAACATTAAAAGTTAAAACATTATGTCTGGTATTGTTACTTCTGATTACTTGGAATCCGAGACTTGCGAAATGTAATATGATTGTTCCGTACAAATCCATGCTAACGCACGTCGAGTTTATATTTTGCATTATCACTTTCGCTTACCAGATGATGTTATATTTCACAAAACAATCAATATAAAACTAAATAAGGACATTGTAGTTTACGCGGTGTAGATTTTATTAATTTCTTTCAAATCCGTACAGATAATTGACCATCACTTTTGTAAAATAAGCGAGATGATAAGGACTCTACTTTATTCAGACAATTGTATATTTTTTTGTATATATAATGTACATCCAAAGTCATGAGTTATATAAACAGTGGTTTATAAAAATTGTTGGTCTTTATTGTTTTCAAAATTATAGTCCTTTGAAGGAGTTCTTACACAAAATTAAATTCTGCACTACATAACATGTATAAATTGAAGTTACAATTTAGGAATAGTACGAGTTTTTCTAAAGTAACGTAATGTGTAAATTATGAATAATATTTACCACATTGCATATAATAGTTGGTCCATATATGACCCAAAGTATTCTTGCTTTTGACCCCTGTGGTACTGGATTCCAACAGCGGCTACAACATCAAACAAGCAAATTTTTTAATACGTACTAGATCATAAAAAATTATTAACAGATATCAGAATTTAATTAGCCAGTAATACTAGGCATAACAGATCTTGTAGTTATTTCCCTTTATCCTCAAAATTCATCACAACTAAATTTTATTCAATGAACTTTTCTTGAATAATGTTGCTTCTCTTTTGAAACCAAAATTACAAAAATCCTCTGCCATAAATCATGATAATTTCAATCACCTTATGTAAATACATTTAATATATAATTTATGTATTTTATGTACAAAATTTACATATTATAGAAAATAGCCAAAAATTGTGTACATTGATATTGCTATTTCAAAAAAGAAAATTTAAAAAACACTAAATATGCATTTTTGTATATCAAAATTGGCGGCAAATCCTTTTTTCAGATCAAAACAACGTATGCTGTCGTTACCAAGTTCATATTCTAACAATACTCAAGTAATTGAAATACTCAAATAATTTATCATATCTACCTTTGCACAAGTATTCATCAGCGTGACACTTTAAAATTTACCTTACTGATGGTTGCAATCTTGAAATGACAGTGATGAATTAAGTGGTAAAGAAAACAACATTCTTGATTTTACACTAAGCGATTAAATTTTAATTGACAAATGTTGAAATTAGAATTGTTTAAATATTTTTCGATTTGTTACATTTTATCTAAATCTGGCAACATACCTGTATTTTATGAAATTAAAAGAATTGACAGGCTACAGGCTGCAATTTTAAAATCGGATAAACGTAAAAAATAAAGGGAATGTTTTCTCAATTGAGTTATGTGAAAGTTGTAAAGGATATTACCAAGTTTTATTCTACAGCAATTGAGTTTAACGCCCTCACTACGGGCGCGTTAGACTAGTGAAGCCGGTCAAACCTCAAGTCAGATAGTTTTTAAAAGTCTTATTGTAAACCGTGTAAAATACATACTTACTTATCATCGGAAAGAAATTTTCTAAGAAGAGCATAAACTAATGACAAAACTACAGGTACGCCTACAAGATAAAAATTACAATAATTAAACTCTCTAAAACCAGTGCTTTTTACCAGAAACATTAACATTAAAGTATGAATCAAAGTTGGTCTATCCTTCATCATGATGATGATAATTTATATGTATCGGTATATATGTTTTGTTTCGTTTTGTCTAGGTGCTAAAAATGAAGCTTTTAAAAGAGAACCAGCACCCATACACGCACACATATAACTATCAAACCTATTTTACAAGTATGATTTGTTTGATCCCAAAAAGATGTTTGTATTTTTAAAGCTTTTCTTATTACTTTTTAAATTGTGATTTGAAGATGGGCTGAAATGTGTGATTTTGATTTCAAAACAAAGGAAATGTTTATTGGAATTCTAGAATTGTTATTAAACACAAGTTCCTCCTAGAATTAATTGTCGATATGGTTTAACATGAAAAGGGTTTTTGTAATATTATAAGGAGGCAATATGGATATTTTTTCTTTTGTTTAATTCTGGTCTTAGAAACAGTGGTTTTAATTTGGAGAATATCGATGCACGCATAGTAAGTCCATTTGAGAGCTGTACACTTCAGTTTTGTCGAACGGTGTTATCGCCACTTTAACTGTACTCACACTTCCATGTTGGAAGTCACTTGTTAAAAAATAATCAAAGTTTTTTATTTAAGAAATGACATTGTTTTGGGGATACTTCATGCTAGTATGATACCAGGTGTTCCGGGTGAACACCCGGTATCATACTAGCATGAAGTAACCCATAAAACAATGTCATTTCTTATACTTAAAATATGTTTCTTATATTTAATGTGTTATGTGGACTTAAAAGTATTACAGCATTTCATTTTTGTTAATTTACTTCCTCCGTTGGTTTAAGTGCATCGTAGAACCGGTCTATCGCATCTCAATGATGGATGACGTTATGGATGAGTTGGATGACAGGTGAACGAACAAATCATCAGTTCAAAAAGGTCAAACATATGTTTTCATAGACGTATGAATCAAGTTTATGATAACGTTGAGATAAGGCTTTCATAGACGGGAAATGTGTGCTTTTATCAATATTGTAATGTGAACAGGTATGGTTCCTTTCCTTTATAATTATAATTATTATTATTATTTCTACAATCCCTACTTACCCCAACCAAATATGTAATATCCAACTAAACGTTTTGGTGGTCTAAAAGCATTGACTAAAACTCTATGGAGAAAATAGGCTTCACATAACATCCAAAAATATGTCGTTGTCCTGCTTAAGTTAAGTACAATGTGGAGTGTTTTACAAGCTGGCTACAACAAAAACATGTGAATTATCATAAATCTTAACATACATTCAACAAGCCTGGCTATACACACATAAAAGAGTTCGTTGACAAAATATCTATTTATCTTCCTGCAGTACATTATATAACTTTCATTTTTCTAACGAAATGATAAATTTATATAAAAGATTTTTAATATTATTATTATTTGAATTTCTCAAAAACAAATAAATTATGCTTTATCGCTCAAGGTATTGCCTAATGTGGATTTGATAAAATACATTTTATTTCTTCTATGTTTTCATTTCATCCACTTAAAAATATTTGGTTTTCGCAATTTTGGCACTACTTATGAGGAATTTTATTACGAAGCGGTCGTCTAGTGCTGAAACTTAAAATAGATTAGCAATAATAATAATATTTTTATTATTTTGCATAAGTATGTCTTTGCGCGTACTAGAACACTTCACGTACGTATCCACAAAGGCGATAAGCGTCAAGCTCGTAAATAGGTTCTTACATTCCCGGAGCACCCAGTCTCGCTTCCCTGGTAGACAATCACATATTTGTGAGTTTCCAAAATTTTAATAAATCATGCACTGGTGTGTTTGTTTCTAAATTTTAAGATTTTCCTAAGAATTTAAAATTAATGGTTTTAATTGTAAGTTTTCAAAGTCTGGACTTTGTTTTAAGGATATTGAACATGGATCGGCATGTTTGGTGTATGATTATTTACTTGCCTGGTTTTTGTGTTCTAATGAGTATTCTCCATCTTGGTGTATTAGTCGATCATAACGAACTAAACTGTCCCAACAAATCCCAACAATACAGCTGATTAATAACGCTGTAAAAAGATTTGTATGTATTCTTATTCTTTGCTGTATTCGTAACTGCCTGAAATAGCAAAACATCGATCAAAACAAATATAATACCCCATGTCCAAACCACAAATCCAAAGCAAAGTAAACGTTTATAAGCTGGTTAATTAGGTTAAACACGTAAATTTCCACCAGAGAAGTGAGACCGGGTACTCCGGAAGGGTAAGCACCTCCTGTTTATTTACCTTCATCCGCTACGTGTATAATACAGTATCTCTTTACAGAATTTATGTTCTTATTGTATGCATATTATTTATGAGAATTAGACTATGTTAATGTATTAAAATTATTTATTTTCGTGAGCCTTAATTAAGTCTCTGTTTCTGCTGACACCCTGAATACATATTAGCATATCAACGAAATAGTGTATATTACTTGTAAGCTTAATCTAACGATTGACAACAAATCACGAATTCATATTGTGACGAAATGGTATTTTTCTTAAAGCCACGAGAATCAGACACCAAGAAACTGAAGGGTTTCACAGTACCTAAAGTAAACGTAAGGTATAGTGTCATATCTACTTAAACTATTAAATTAGATTTTTTTTCCATTTTGATAAGGTGAAATCTGTTTTTACTTATTTTGGTTATAATAGTATATCTCAATGTGCCTATAAAGTTTTACTTTTACTTTGCTTTTACGATTGTGATTTTAATATATTTCGTTGTGTTTGCGTTTCATGCTAACATAATTATCTATTCCAAGTATCACCAACAATGTAAACCGGTTTCCTCCACCATTCCTGAACTGACCACCTCGATAAAATAAAAAACAAACATACCAATCCATGTATAAGTGAGAGAATCTTGAATGGGTGTGTTGCTTAGATCAACTCTTACCTGTAAAACAGAAACAATCCAATCGCTGGTATAAGTAGTATGATGCTCAAACTATTGAAGGACAATGCGACAATTGTGATTTGTTTATATAGCTACAAAACAAAATTGTAAAATTATTTGTGACATAGACCTACACGGTTTTCAAAAAAGTATTAGCTTATATTTTATGTCAGCCATGAATTAGTATGTATATTTTTATTATGAAGCAGACACTGAAACAAGATCTTGAACCTACATCGTCATCCACTGCACTCTGCACAGGTATAAAGCAAACATGGAAACATCATCTGAATCGCGAATTTTCGCTTATCTTACTCTATGCTTCAGACCTTGATCTTTTCTGTACTTTACATGACTTCTTGAATTCACAATTTAATTCAAGGCCCTGAAAAACTAGGCTTGGAATATCTCTGGGTCGACACACAGACATGGGCGTATGAAAACTGATGTCCCTGCCCGAGTCATGATGATTGTAAATTATGCCTGCCATAACAACTGATATGTATTTATACTATCATCACCAACACCACTCCCCCCCCCAAGGAAGTTTAGTGAGGTATAGGAAACAGCATGTCCGCTTGTCAGTCCAATATTAGTATACGCTTCTACTTGACACTAAGTAAATGTATCACATACCGAATTAAAGTGCTTGGCCATGGGTTAAGATCAAAAGGTCATATCTTTAGAAAAACAGCATTTCGGCAATGGTTGGGAAGGGGGTATTTGTCTCTCAATACTGCTCTAAATTCTATCAAATAAAAAATCATAAGGTATTGATAACGATGCTAACCTCAAGAAGTTCTGTAACCCCAGTAACACAGTCGTTATAATCACTCCATTCTTTCTTGGTGTCGGGATCTATATACCATGACGCGTTTGATGTGCACTGCTTTGTCACAAAGGCTTAAAAAATGTAAAAGTAATGTTATAACATGCTTTATATTTACAATTAGTTGAATAGAATATGATATACAGACAAACAACATTGACCTGTCCGCTTGACCTTTCCTTACGATTATCCGTATACAATGATCCACTCAATCTATGGGTAGATTTAGGATTCGTAGTTAATAAATATCTAAACAATGTATTTTCTTCATGGTATATAGACATTCACAGTACTTAAATACAATGGTTCATAATCAATATGTAAATTAAAGGTCAAGTGGATAGTTTAAGGTTGTTAGACTATAAAATGAGTGAAAAACAGCCAACTAACACTTTTTTATTATGATCGAAAACAAACATACTAGTTCAAGAATAAACTTTTAAAATGAAAAGTTAGGTTAAACACCTGAACTTTTACCAGGGAACTGAGGCCGAGTGCTCTGCAGTCCGGAATGGTAAGCATCTTCTGTTTAGCTAGCAAAACATGCCGCGTTTGTAATCAAAACTGGGTAAAAAAAACATTGAACTATAACAAAGTATATGAATAAAACCACAATTACTAAATATCTTGAAATATTGTCGACTGTCGCCTACTTTGTTCAATCCATAGTGTCCACTGTGTGATTTTATATAATCAAAGGCAAACATAACAGTCCATGTTGAAATCACAACATTAAAAAAACAAAGTAAAAACGTGAAATTGCACAAGGGAAGTGAGACCGGGTGCTTCGGAAGTGTAAGCACCTCCTGTTTAGCTAAATAGACCTTTCAGTTAAGCTCATTATACAGAGCAGCTTTCTTTATCTTTTAGTTTGGTTTATTAGCATTTGTAATAATTCCCCTGGTATATATTTTATGCAGGGTGGCGAGTTATTACGGGTCACAGTCCCTCTAACTGTGTATTACAAATCCGCTCGGGTACATCTTAGTATGAGAAAGTTTGTCAGTTTGCTAATCGATAACTAACCATTTCGAAATAAGTAGGCTAAAGTGAAAGAACCCGGTATAAAATACAATAACACTATTAATTCTTTTTCAGGTACGTAGGCGAAGGGTCAACGTCACAAGGTCAAAATTTAGAAACAACAATTCGACAACACTGGGGACTAGAGAGGGGAATTTGTCTCTCAAGAGACTGCTTTGTTTCTTGTACCCTGTGTTATGTTTAAAAACTTTATATATTTACATCTTTCTTCCGTAAAATTCAGGAAAGATGGACATGACTGAGAAGTTTTGACGTTCGATTTAGTAAAGTTCCAACACGTCCAGCCATCCCATGTCTGTGGACAATAGTTATGTCCATCTAACGGTTCAGTGGTCTTTTTCTGTTTTTCACAACATTTCCAGGCATCTCTGCAACAACTTTTCCATTTTTTACACTTTGAATCTGACCCTTGTCCCTGACACGTGACGTCCATGCTGTAATCGTCATCAAAAGTGGGGTGCAGAACTCTGGAATTGTTAGTGCAGTCGTCTGCTGCAGACTCGTTACACTTGACGTATATCACTGGCGGAGCAGCGCCAAATAGAAAGCTATAGCACATGTAACATGTCTGAATCTTATAATCCATGTCAGAATAGAACCCATCTCGGCTCCTACAAAAGTTGTGATTTTGATTTTGTTGATAAACTACTGCTTGTGTGGAAGATTTGATATTTCTGACAAATGTTGTTTCAACTTCTGCTGTTTTGTACAGAATCTGCATATATAAAATTAAAAACAATCAACCACTCCAAGTCCAAATTAAAATCACAAAAGTAAAGTAAAAACTTTGAAAAATCAGCTCATTAAGTTAAACACATGAACTTTAAAAAGGGAAGATAGACTGTTGGGTGCTTCGATAAAAAAGCACCTTTTTTAACTGCACCCGCCACATGTTAAAATCAAAATGAGAATGCAAAAAACATTGGATTATGGGACGTCAAATATATCCAGGATAATTTTCATTTAACAGTGCATTTATTGTTATTGATATATAACTTCAACTTAAATATATGATTACCGACATTCTCAGTTTGCTTGCCGAAGATCGGTGGTTGCATCCGGTTTCCTCCACGACCAAAGAACTAACAGTCTCAAAAGTGAAAGAATCTTGACTGGGGCAAATAAACATCAGTTATTCATCTTTCAATCCTTGTTTTAAACCGTTTATAACAGAAAAGCTACAACTGAAAAAACCGTGTTCTTGGAAACAGTCATGGAAGCATAGAACCGAACAACAAAACTCTAAGAACACTTGAATTCTAACATGACCTGCGTTTTCCTTCATATGAAACATGAAGAGAGCCAGTCGTGGCAAAGCCACCTCGTGATATATTCTTCCGCATGTGAACGACAGCCCGTATATTATTCGACGATATACCCCGTGTATTATTCGACGATATACAACGGGTAGATGTTGAATATTTCTTAAATACTCACTTCAAAGACTAATAGTTTTTATTTAGAAGTATTTTTTGTTGAAATATGAAACAAAGAGACATTAAAACTCTGGTCTTAACTGTAAATTGCGTCTTTATTTAGAGGTGCTCGCTATAGCTGGGGTAACTGTACTTGGTAAGTTATTAACCAGAATATATTAAGAAAATCTAGAAAAGCCAAATTTTAAATATAGGATCTTACTTGTATAGTAAACAAACAGCATATAATTTTCCAATTCTGGTGTTGAAATGCCATTAGTGCATCCAGTGACATACAGAGTCAAACAGAAACACTCGAACAATAAAGCTATAGACACTTGTTGTATTCAACTATATATTGTTAGTAAACATAGTTCTAGATATCTTCATTTGATTCATGGTAGTCCATATCTTGTTACCTGTCAAGTAAAAAATCAAATTATATCATCATATTGATTATTATTATTCAATTGTATGAGTCTTAGAAGCTGGAGGTCGTGTGTTCGAACCCAGATCGAGTCAATCATACAACTTTGAATTTTATATACTTCATCCCCGCCTTGTGCTCGGTATCAAAAAGACAGGGTATCGACATGTTTAACCACTGACTGAGGGGGTGGCGTGCTTGTCTGTGGCGCACTGAATCTGCGAGTTAGCACTTTAAGTCGCCTTGAGTGTGTGCTAGAACATTGCAAACCATAAAACACACTAATAATAAATAATAATAATAATAAGTTATTTTATTATAGTGTCACACATTAATACACATCTAATATGTACATACATAAAAATGGAAACATTTTCTCACTAAAAGTATTAATGCCCAGCCACTACTGACTTATGAGACACTTTTATTATTTAATACATATTAAAACAATTAATTATACTATAGTTAAAAATAGCATTAAATGTACAGTACACTTAAAAAGGTATACATTTTGTAAAAAGCATTACAGTTCAACATTAAAAAGCTGTTGTCTATAAAAAATACTAAAATACAGATACTACATAGTAAAATTTCCTCGCATTTTGTACATTAAAAAGCTGTTGTCTTTAAAAAGTACTAAAATACACTTACACATCTTGCATGCACGACCGAGTTATTATACTAAAACTGTTCCTTCTATTTCTTCCATTTAAAAATTAAAAAAATAGTTTTAAAGAATTAAAGAATTAATGAAATTCTTCAATTTTAGTAAAAGTAAAATGAAACCATGGCAACAAGGAATACACAATATTCCAATATTAATGTTGTCAATTACCATACTGCATGTTTGCAATATCTACATTAATTTTAAGGAACATTTACATTGTGTGAATGAATCCTTGTAAAACATGAATTTCTGCATCTAGCAATTCTACAATTATTACAACGACAATTTAGATTGTGTAAAAGAATCATTTTTAAACAAGAGCTTCAGTATCTAGCAATTCTATATTAAATTTAAGAACAATTTGGATTGTGTGAAAAGAATCCTTTTTAATATGAATTTCCGCAACTAGCAATTCTACTATTATTATAGGAACAAATTTGATTGTGTAAAAGAATCTTTCTAACACATAAACTTCCTGATCTAGCAACTCTATATATTAAAATGATTGATTGATAAATTGAAATAAAAATCCCGAGTAATAAATATAATTTACTTGTTGATTTAAGAAAAATTACAATGCATATGGTTGATTTTCATCCTCATTCGAATTAATTTTTACAGAATAGTTGTTAAAATATTGCTTGATGAATTTTAAAAAAAAATCACAAATAACAAAGTTATTTACTTATAAATTTAAAAAAATTGTCATTTATATAATTTTTATTGTCATTCCTGTTTATTTTAAAAATAAAAATGAATATGTTTAAGTTTTAGTTATTCTTGCAGAGTATTATAAAAATTGTTTAAAAGTTTATAAAAATAACTATTTTTCTTCAACTGACTTTACATAAAAAAGTATCTGAAAAGTTATTAGAATTAAAATAAATTAAATGTTTTTATTAAAAAGTATTAACTTTTACTTTACCACAAAAACAAAGAATTTTACAGTAGAGAGAAGTTGATATGCAAGTAGGTATCTACACTTACCCATTCATGGGAGAATCGCGTGGCCAGTGGTCGCTTATCACCCTTTTTGTAATCAATAAGAAACCCGCTTATCTCAAAGAAAATAATTCAATTACTATCACTTAACTACATAGGCATTTTACAATCGTTTATGTTCTTTTTATACCTAAAAGCTGTCAATTTGAAACAAAAATAGAATTATAAATTCATTTAAACATAAAGTTTAGGAGACAGAAATATGGATCGTTTATCAAGCCCTTCTTAGTTGTAAAACAAATTTATCAAATTTAAAAAAGTGATAAACTGCTTTGTAAACTAGTCTTAAGTAGGAATTTTTAATTTAGAAATACAGTTACCATGCCTACCACTGCCTTCTGTATATACGTTTTAAAAGGTTCTAAATAATGAAGGTATATCTGTTTTATTAAGCTGAGGTTGATATCTTTTACTTATCAATAGCTCTCAGCATACGGAATGAGACCTTAAATCGTTTCTGTATTGTAGTACTTTAAACTTTATGAACAAAAGGACACTCGATATATTTTTTCAACAAGAGAGAAGTAATGCAGTTCAAGAGTTTTCGCTTATATCGAGGCGGTCAGTTGTGGGATGGTGGAGTGGAGTAATCCAGTTCAAGATTCCGAAGTTTCATTTATATCGAGGAGGTCAGCTGTGGGCTGGTGGAGGGAACTTAAGTACTCAGATAAAAGTACTGACCTTTTGGCAACGAACTGAGAAAAATTCTCATACTAGAATATAGGGTTCGAACTTAGGTGGTGAGAGATGTTGTGATACGTACGCAAACGGTAGACCACTCGGCCATCGATGCCCCTCGTTAACAAGACGAAGACTTTTTAAGATCAATAAGAGAGGAGCAATGCAGTTTAACGCCCCATTCAAGATTATTTCACTTATTTCAAGGATGTCAGCTCTGGTATGAAACTGGAGTACTCGGACAGACTCAAACTATAACAAAATGATCTGTTTTAGTAGGATTCGAATGCGAGAGGCGCTGTGATCGGTAGACAAGTTCTAGACTACTCAGGCACCGAGGCGCCTCATTAACAAGACTAAGATAAACTTCGATTTTTTTTAAATACACAGTTTGCAGGTCCAACAACCATTCAACAAATATTTCGTAAACAACTTCAATTTAAGAATGACATTCTGTACGACATTTTGTACTAGTTGAAAGAAATATGAAAAGTTTCGTTTTGTGATCTGATTGGCCAAACTTAAAGGCGGGAAAATATTGGTCAAAAGAAGAGACTCATGTTCAATGGAAAATTATCAGTCTAATACTGCCATTGCTTCTTAACCAATATAGCTACTTCCTATATGAGGTTTCAATTTAAAAACTTGCCGCATTAAAATAATATTGTTCCCCAAACATCCATAATGAGCCTAAAAGTATATATACAGCACATGCCACACTAAATTAACCAATTACTGTATTTCCATAAATTGAATGCACATGGTTTTAATTATTTGTTTCTTTTAATTGAAAATGTTTCCATTAAACTATCAATAAAATGCATTTAAAATGCACTGACCTAATCAAAATTTATTTTTAATTAAAAACATTATTATTCAGTTCTCCTGTACATAGAGAAATTTTGCGAAAATTTTGGAAATTTGCTCAAGTTTATACACCAATTGGGCCTCATGCAAAGTTACATCAGGGCATTTGGGGTCAGGTAGGTCATTGTTGTTCGGGTTTTTTCCAGGTGTGATCATCATGAATATACCAATTATGACATAGCGTTTATAGTTGTTCCAATTAAGAATGTACATAAGGGATAATTTTGACATTGTCATATTTGTTGTTTTGTTAAAAAGTTCAAAACTTGCTCTATGTACAGAATTAAGTTCACTTTTTCATGAATGAAAAATATGTTTTTCCTATTAGGTCAGTATATTCTGTATTAAGTTTTGACAATTTTTTGTCACTTTGTTGGAAAATACGACTTTATTTTTGCATTTCCCATGTGCACTGAATTTGTGAAAATACAGTAGTGTCGTAACGGAAGCTCGTATCAGTCCCGCGTCAGCTACTTCTAAACAGCTCTTCGATAGCTCCTGTATATCTTTCGGCATCTTTTTGGCCAACAGCTATACCTATCTTGGCCACTCGGCAGCCGAGCTTCGGCTGTATTTTGTTAGCTCAGTGGTAAACTTTCTGCAGATATGTTTCTTTTAAAGACTTTCTATGATTTGTTTAGCAAAACATTATACAATCGGTCAGTAGCTTTACAACGACATAGAACTATATGTACATGTATTACATCACACACGTATTTGATATTTGTAGACCACTGTGGTAGCTCAGTTGGTACAGTGCTCGCTCCGTAAGTTGGAGGTCTTGTGTTCGAACCCCTACCGAGTCTGATCCGAAACTTGAACTGTGGGTAGTGACTGTTTTTTCGCCAAGCACTCAGCATTACGAAATAAAAGTCACAGTACTTTCGGATGGGAACTTAAAATAAAAGAGGTCCCTTGTCAGGGTAGGGGTGGCACGATAAAGAACTTTGCTGTATAATGCCATAATAGCAACGCACAGGTAAAATTTCCGCACCTTGTCTATAGCTGGCGATATCTTGATATAAGTGAAATATTTCTTGACTGGGATATAAAACACCATTACTAAACTTAACGCTTTAATGTTTGTTATTAAACACACTCTTTTTCAGCTATTTTCATAAATTCTGGATCTGGGATTTATTTTAAAGCGAAAAAAGAAAAAAGATAGGAAAAAATAGCGTCACTAAATGTTTAGTTCATTGCATATAAACCGTGAATAAAAGTATAAAAAAAATTCAGAACAATAATGTAGAGCATGTTTACGTCACATTTGTACGGAGCCCTTAAGCCGACATGTGTTTAAAAGTTATTTCGTAATATCACCTTACGGGTTCCGAACATTTGTGTCATGATTTCTTCAAAATTCTTGCAACCTTATGTTGTCGCCGCAGAGGTTAGGAGCTTAAACTAGAATGCATGTATCAAAAGTGCGTCTCAGGGTAAAATTTCCTGACAACGCATTGTAATCATAGTGTACCTTCATTGATCAAATTATTTTTAAAAGTTGACATTAGATCAAAGCTTGTTGTAGAATGAGTTGTGATTTTTTTAAGATTTAAGAACTTATTTTTTCAAATTTTAAGGTCATAATCATCTAACACAAAAAATTATGGCCTGTTATTGAACTCAGGCCGGGTCTGACTAAAGACTTGTAAGTGGGTAATGACTGTATTTTCGCCAAACACTCGGCATTAGGAAATGAAAGTCAACGTTCTTTCGGATGGGAACTTAAAATAAACGAGATCCTGTGTCATGGTAGGCTTGGCACGATAAGGAACCCTGCTGTAAAATGCCATCAACGTAATGCACAGGCAAAATTCTGCACCTTCGGCTTTAGCTGGCGACGTCTCGATATAACTGTGCGTGTAGTATCAAACTATCAATAAATACCAAACATAACGCTCTATTTTAAAACCAAAATTCAAAAAGCAAAGTAAGACTTTGAAAATTAACAAATGTTACACACGTGAACTTCCAACTGGGAAGTGAGGTCAGGTGCCCCGAATCTGGTTGTCTTGATGAAATGTTCAAAACCAAGTGAAAACAAGGGACCATGATGATTTGTCAATCAAACACAACCATAACTGACGGTCCAAATTCAAATTACAATCACAAAAAGCAAAGTAAAAATATTGAAAACTGCCAAGTTTAGTTAAGCATATAAACTTCCATCAGGAAAAGGGAAGCATGCGTAATCAAGAAGATCATATTCAAAAGCAAACAAAACCGCCAATGCTCTTATCACAATTCCCAGAGCAAAGTAAAAACCTTGAAAACTGGCAAATAATTTAAACATGTAAACCTCCATCGGGAATTGCGGTCTGGTGTTCAAAGAGGGTAATTTCTTCCTGCCTACCTCACTAAACCCGTCATCTAATAATCTTGAAAATTGAGAATGAGACATGGAACTATAATCTGGATAATTTTGGATACAGACACCATATTTAGTGCTACAGAAGGGTAAACACTTCTTGCCTAGCTGGCTAAAATCAAAATTGAGAATGAGAACTATGGGACGTCAAATATAACTAGGACAATTTTGGAAACAGGCGCCATTTTTATCAACAATATTGTGATGACGGCCATAAAACTGGAGTAATGAAACCACGTGGTTAGCCGGTTAATCGGTGCATATAAAACATGCGTTGCACAATATGTTTGTAAATGTAAACATGGTTTTAATACTATCATTAGACGGTGTTATACTACAACAGTAAATCACAAAGATCAAACTAAGGTGTAGAAATTCTCCTATCACTATAATCAGTGTAAAGTAAAACAGTACCGGGACAAAAGGTCGGCCTTATTTTATATAATAACAAAGTCCTATCAGTAAAAGTGTATCATAAGCAGTGAGATACAAAACAAAAACCACTGAGATAATACGACGGGTTTACCGGGTGCTTTTACAGCCTACCGACCAATGGGACGTCTTAGCACATGACTCCGTTTAGATAAAGTCCATGGTTTCCTGAATATTTTACCCGGATAAAGTTGCAGGAAGTTGTAAAAGTTTACTTTAGGTATCCATTGACCAGGAATTTTCACGGATCCCCATTTGTAGAAGATATATTTGACTTTGCATAGTTCTATGTCCCTTCCCTTCCCAACTCTGATTTTACACTTGATGGGTGAAGGTGGTTAGACTGGAGGTTCTAACCATTTCGAAGCACCCGAACACATTCCCTGTTGAAAGTTTTTTAAAAATAGGGAAGTGAGGCGGGGTGTTCCGGAAGGGTAAGCACCTCCTGTTTAGCTAGACACATGAATGAAAGGGACATTTGACTATAAGACGTCAAATATATCCAGGGTAATTTTGGATACACTATCGGACACATCATACTTATCAACAATATCGTGATGACAACACAGCCTTCTTCGTTGTATAAAGTTCTGGTAGTGGGAACAAGGAAGGCTGACAATAAAAAACTTGAAGTCATCACATTTGTCTTACAGTTTCAAATGTAGTCTTTCGTAGGTGTCATGAGGTGTAAGTCCATATATGAAGCACAACTTGAACTTTATTTCAAGCTCACTAAGATAGATGGCATTATGTCTGACACATATTGTCCTATCCTGTTCCGCTTCCGACTTGAGTATCGTTACGAAGTAGATTCTGGACTTTCAGCAACGTACAATGATTGGGGGGCTATTCACGATGTATACACCCGTCATACAAACCTTGAATTCTGATACATGTTCTGTTATATTAAAGTAACTGACATAGGCGTAGGAGGGTTTTTTAATATTGGAAGGGGGGGGGGCCAAACCGAAGTTATGTCTATGTCGTGCCGCAGGTACGACCTCGTGCCTAAGGCACGAGGCGGGGAGAGTATGAGAGGGTGCTAAACCCCTCGCATAGGTGGTGGTCCGGGGGGCCTCCCCCGGTAAATTTTCAAAACACAGTCCTGTCTAGACGCATTTTCAATGTATTTTGCAGCGTTTTGATAGGTTAAAATACTGTGATATCAAGGCAAGATTATATAAAAAAAACCGTATGACACAAGTTCCATAATCAACCCTCTCATTGGAGATGGATATGGGGGTACCCCGGAAATTTTTGCAGCGTTCTGAGTGAGAGACTGAAAAGCAGTGAAATATTAAGACAAAATGGTACAAATAACTGCATGACATAATTAAGTCCAATGAAAAAAAAGAGACAGACAGACAGAGGCGGATCCAGAATTTTAGGAATGGGGGCGTATAATGTAAGAGCCGAAGGTTCGAACCTTCTAGGGGGTCCGGGGCATGCTCACCCGGAAAATTTTGAAAAAATGGCGCAAAAATCCTGCATTCTGGTGAAATATTAGCGACATAAAGGGGGCGTACGCCCCCTACGCCTCCCGCTGAATCCGCCACTGAGAGAGAGAGAGAGAGAGAGAGAGAGCTATTGACTGATGTGACCCCCAATATGGTAATATAACAACCCATTTCTGTATTTCTGATCCCTCGTCTCTGGAAGCTCGCGCCTTCGGCGCTCGCACCTGGCATTGATATAATTCTCAACCCCCCCCCCCTTTCAAAAAATCCTGGATCCGCCCCTGCTATTGGAAATGCTGTGAGCCGTTTCTAAGGGTGAATTTCAAGACGCCCTTTTACAAGTATAATGATGAAATTGATTGGTCACCAGATGGACATTTCCTAATAAAGCTCTTGTTTTTTTTTTTTTTTTTTTTTTTTTTTCTTTTCTTTTTTTTTTTAGCACTTACACTATAAACATAAACTATGATACAAAATTTCACAAAAAATATTGCGGGGGACCTGCCCCCCCCCTTCTCTGACATTGGGGCCCTCCCCCACCCCCACCCCCACCCCCCCCCGCCCCTGCTTCTTCGCCTATGACTGATCAACTTGTCTTTGGATTCTTAAGATAGCACAGACTAGAGGACCATGCCACATTGAAAACAATTATTGTAATCAGGATTTGTATAATGTTATGTATATATATATGTTATGTACGTTACTTGGATTAGTTGTATATAATACTAGCTAATAATTATATGTTTCAAATTATCACATAATCACTACTGTAGTGGAATTAAATAGATAATGATAATGATGGTGATGATGATGATGATGAATACAGGATTATAAAGAGATATAATGTCACTTATTTATCTACATAATATGTTTAATGTGACAGTCATTAACAAGATTCTGCAAAAATTGAGGTTCATATAATCTCCTGTTTTAAAATAAATGCAGTGTATCACAGTGAACATGCGTAATAAGTTTGACATTTTTTGTTAAATTGTGAACGGTAATTTGATTATTATCATTAATATTATTATTATTATTATTATTATTATTATTATTATTATTGTCGTTGTTGTTGTTGTTTTCTTTTTTTTTAATTTATATGCTGGGTGGGATATAAGACACCCAATCTTAACCCTTGTGTAATAGAAAACATGGAAAGATAGGGTAATGGATTTTTACCATGAGAGGACGGCGTGCTATTATAACTTATCGCCCTAGCCTTTAACCAGTGACGAGGGTATGTTAATCCCCGTACTTAGGACAGTCTCGACTTTGATTTATATTTAGACATCATTTAGATTATCGGGAATTTGTAAGAAGCCATGTTCGGCTTTCAATTAATGTTGTGATTGAACAGTATTATCACACCATTTAATTCTACGTAAAAAAAAAAATATTTTTTTTTTTTTTTTTTTTTAAATTATCTTCCCTATGAATAATTTATCTCTGATGGTGGATGTTTTCCCGAGGACATCATAAACTCAGTAGGCAATGCAATAATTGTGTATTATTGTTAGAAATATACTAAATATTGTAAATATTTGCTGCTAATATTTGCTTAGCTTGCTGTTAGAATTTCAAAATCTTAAATTCCTCAAAAAATAATGTCATGCAAAGTATTTCCTTACCTTTTGGTAAATATAATTTGGTCATTCGTGTATCTTTTCAACATCGTGGACACAATTTTGGTTTTTCTTTTTTTTTTTCCAAGCTCACTAGGATAGATGTTCTAGTTCTAGTTCTAGTTCTGGTTTTTCAATTTTAATCCAAGCACTGCTGATGAAGAGTGCTGTAAAATTATCACTGGTTTAATATGTAAATAGTCATTTTAAAGGTCCGTCCAGAAAGTTTGGAGCAACCCATAAAAGTGGTTCATAGCTAGGCACGAGTTTGTTTGCTATAACAAATTTTGACATGTTTTATCAATAATTTGTTTAAGACATTCCACTGCTGTCCTTTGGCAAAAAATATTTCAGACATTGAGAAAAACCCAAATGTTCCAAAACATAAATGCATATTTTTTTCTATGCCAAATGTTTCTATAAAACATCTTTTTGCAGTAGGAAAATGACGTTATATGAACAAAAATACTTGTTAAATACACTCAACAAAAATCCTATTTTTACCATATTTTTAAATATGCTAGCATTTTCAATACAGAATAGATTGTAACTGATCAAAGTACATATTTACCCTTGCAAGTGCTTGATAATCACATGAAATTAAGTATTATATAAATTTTCAGGATTTTCTATTAATTTAGTTTATAATAGAAGAAATTGAATTTTTTTCCCAATTCTTTTTTTATCATTTTTTTATCACTCGCAGTTAACTAAAACAAAAAGTCATTTATCAGTTATGCCTTTTGAAAAACATTCTGTGTAGTATATAAAAATAGTTCTTCGACAAATATAAGTTAACAAAACATCAAGTACTAAAGTCGCCAAAACTTCTGTTTTACAAAGGTTATATAACGAGGGCGCAAAACTTTCTAGACGGACCTGTATGCTTTTGTAGTACAAATTATTTTAATCTTAGTGGAGGGTTCAAATGGAAGTCTTTCCTTATTTGCTTTAAAGTTTTGTTTTGCTATTTTTTTTCCGTTTATATTTACTTATGCTATTTTTATTTGTTTAAAGTACTTTAAATATATCAATACCACGATCACCGACACCAACACCAAAAATCTTATTTCCGATAATTTTATAGCCACCATCACAATATTGTTGATAAGTATGTTGTCTATGTATCAAATCCTACCCTGGATACATTTGACGTCCCAGAGTTTCATGTTCCTTTTCATTCTCAATTTTGATTTCACGGGTGACTAGTATTTCTTGCTAAACAGGAGGCGTTTAACCTTACGGAGCAGCACCCGATCTCACTTATCTGGTTCGAAGTTCACGTGTTTAAAATAATTTGCAATATTTTCAAAGTTTTTACTTTGCTTTTTGGATTGTAATTTGGACATGGACTGGTGTATTTGTTTTTGATTAATATCTAAATAATATCATTTAAAGTTCCAAATAATAAGCAACTTGTGGGACCCCTATCAGTAGCAACTGCACAAATGTATCAAATGTCACAAAATAATACCACATAGGGGTCCAACACAGTCTATTATTTAAACTTCTATTCGCCTCATTCATACAGGGATCAATAATTCGAAGTATGATTAGTTTAATCAACTGATTAGCGGCATAATTTAAATAATGCATGATTTCAAATCTGTTGTGAAATTAATGTTAAAAATGTTGTAAGTGAATAGAATTTCATCAAATTGAAGCACGTGGCTATAAATCTATGGATCTGGTGATGATAGTATGTTGATTTAAATTGATGTTTTGAATTTGTGTTAATCATAGATTAAGCTAATCAAGCTTTGAACAACAGGGTCCTGTACTTTTTGCGAGTTATCCGGAACCGGAAGCCCATTTACAGCCAGATGTAGCTTGTGATTACAATCTGATGCTTCTTAAAATGTTTCAATCATGTCATTAAATATTATACGATAGTTAACCTTATACGACGATGTTCAGAAAACCTTTAAATTAGTTTTTATCATTTATAATACACGCAATGCTAGGGGTGTCTAGACGAAGGGCACTTTACGGTTATGATTTTGAATTACATAAGGCTTAAATCTTCATTTGGTAATCCAATTTAATTAGGCGATTCTAAAAACTTGAAAAAAACGCAACATTTAGCTTAATGAAATTTTATACCGCTAAATCTTCGAGGAGATACAAAGTCATCCACAAAAATGCCGGTCCATGTCCAAATCCCAATCCCAAAAGTTAAACATAAAACATATCAGTCCTTGTCCATACAATCCAAAAAGTCAACCAATCCCGATTCCCAACGTTAAACACAAATATATCGGTCAATGTCTAAATTGCAATCCCAAAGCAGATCTAGAGTAAAACTGAAAACTGGCAAATTAAGTTCAGCATGTGAACTTCCACCAGGGAATAAGGCCAGGTGCTCCGGCAGAGTAAGTACATTCTGTTTAGCTAGCCTCTACCACCAAATATGAAATTAGCTTGATCTAGTTATATGTTCGTGAAATTTGGCCCAGAAAATATAAGTTACTTACCATTTTACATTCTTTACGTTAGTTCTGAATATACCAGAGCTGTTATGACTATAGTCCACTTTTGAGTCTTTGTCCAAATGGACAGAAGTCTGACTAATGCTTAATTGAACTCCCGAATTATAATTTCTTAATTTCTTCACATCAAACCTTGCTGTTTCTAGTTAACGTTTTCATTTTTACCAGGTCAAAATAAATCTTTTAAAAGCATATTAATCAAGGTCTCTTTGAAGTGAGAGTAAATTTACACGTTCCTTTCTATATAATCATATACATTGAAAAGGTTCAATACACGGGGACCAATAAAAAATGCGTAATCTTAATGTTGTCATTTATTTAATACCAACAGGAAAATTGCCAACAAAGATCCTTCTTCGTAACAAATTACTGTGGGTATATAGTATATACATGTCGAAAGTTTAACACTGAGGAAACGAAACGGAGACGAAGCTCGGCTGCCGAATTAAGAGATATTGATAGCTAGCGGTCCAAAAGCTGCCATGAACAAAGATAACAGCTGCCTAAAACTGCCGAGATGTAGTTTACAACGGTTGGAAAAGATTCGGCACTAATTAATTATCTTGTTGTTAAACTTTCGACTGGTCTGTACTGAACCTTGGTTAAGGCAGTGTTAAACATTCCCACGTGGTTGAGACAGGCCGGAGATTCTGGCATTCAAATCTTAACGTCAACAAAATTAATCAAAGTTTTTGTATTTTAAGAATGGATATCTAATATTTTGTCTCAAGTAATAAGTTTGGCTTATGAGTTCTATTTATGGAAGTTATACTGTTTGTTTGTGATAAAGATCTCTAACCTTCTCTCAATGTACGTGTGTCACGTGTGCTAATTATATATATATATATATATATATATATATATATATATATATATATATATAGTGTGTGTGTGTGTGTGTGTGTGTGTGTGTGTGTGTGCTTACATGTGATACCGTAAGTTTTATATATATTTCTAGATTTATTAGATGACAGAAAAGGAATCTGACTTGGACGTATTCCATGTACATATAGCAAAATTATTTTATTCAATAACAAAATACAAATGCACCATGGTACGGAAGCGCTTTTAGGACATGCAAAAAAATATTAAGTTACTAATCTGCCCGGGCGGATTACTTATTCCGCCGGGCGAAATAACAATATGCCCGGGCAGATTAGTATTCCGCCCGGGCAGAATAGCAATCTGCCCTGGCAGAATACGTAATCCGCCCGGGCAAAATAAACCATATATTAATATGTCATAGATAATAAGTTTTATGTACTGCCGACATTACTAGTTTATATCTTGCTGTCCTACATGGAGAAGGGGTCTTTGTTGCAGAGTGGTCTAACGCGTGTGCTTACGAATCACAGTGCCTCTCACCGCCTGAAACTCGCGATCGAATCTCGTTCGGGACAGATCCTAATGTGAGGTTTGCCAGTTAGCTTGCCTTGGTTTTTTCCGGGCACTCGGGATTCTTCTACGATCCATGAACTGACCGCTCCGATTTAAGTGAAACATTTTGACTGGGGCGTAAAATTGCTCACTAACAACATGAACAAGCTACAACCGTTAGATGGGTGGGTTGAACAACAAAGTAATGAAAACCCCGCGACTTTATAGACCAACTGTCTGTAGTCAAAAACAAACATATTAATCCATGTCAAAATCACAATTCAGAAGCAAAGTAAAAATTTGAAACTGACAAGTTAGGTTAAACACGTGAACTAGAGAAGTGAGACCGTGTGCTCGGGAAGGGTAAGCACCGTCTGTTTAGCTAGCTACACCCGCCATGTGTGTAATCATAATTGAGTAAAAGGAACTTCGAACTAGGGAAAGTCAAATATATCCAGGGCAATCCAGGACACAGAGACATCAAACTTATCAACAATACTGTGATGACGTCTAGAAAACTTTTCGATGGCTTTCATAAGCCTAGATTTGCAATATCCCCGTGTCAGCAATTTATTGGTAAGCAGCTTGCTTCGTTGTTTAAAGCTCCTGTAGTTGTAACAAGCTCTATCATAGCGTATTAACAATTTTTATCATATCTTATTAATTGTGAATTAATTATACCGTAATAATTATAAGGTGTAATAATTGGAAGTCTAGTCAGACTATAAAAGCCTTTAGCCATATCACTTGGCATCCTCTTTTCATTACTGTTAGGCGTCAATTATTAAAGTTTAGATTTGTAACAAGAAGTTCAAATAAATCGGGGCAGACAGTTCTGGGACAGTGGAGGAAACCTGAGGGCCCAGAGAAAACCACAGATATTCGGCAAGCGAACTGCAAACTTTCTCACAATACGATCTGTTCCGAATGAGATTCGATTGCGAGCCTGCGGCGGTGGGAGACACTGTGATTTGTAAGCACACACGTTAGACCACTCTGCAACAGAGGTTCTTTCTCCATCTAGGACAGCACAATATAACCTAGTAATGCTGGCGTACATAAAACTAATTCTCTATGGCATATCAATATCAATTCTTATTCCGCCCGGGCGGATAACTTCTTCTGCCCGGGCGGATTGCTATTCTGCCAGGACAGATTAACAACTTATTAATTTTTTTTGCATGTCCTAAAAGCGTTTCCGTAACCATGGCTTAGTTGTATACAGAGAAAAAATATATGGTTTAGTTTTGACCAAATAAGGAAGTCATTTACAAATACGCGCTTGGTGATAAAACAGGTAAATTGTATGATTGATACAACTAGTCAAATAAAGTTGTTTTGCTTTTATCAGTGACTTGTCAAACTTATTTAGGTTTAGTATGTACTTCCTGCTTTGAGAAGTGGTACCGGTGCTACTAGAATCGGGTCCTGGCAGCTGAAGTTACACCACATGGTGGATGATTGATTGATTGATTGATTGATTGATTGATTGATTGATTGATTGATTTTATTGGGCTTTGAGTCCCAGTCAAGAATATTTCACTTATACCGAGATGTCACCAGCTATAGGTGAAGTGGTAAGAGTTATAACATTTGACTTTCATTTCTAAATGACGAGTGCAGACGAAAGAACAATCACTATCTAATTCAAGTATTCATCAGAACCGGTCGAGATTCGAACCCCAAATGGTGTGCCAGTGCTTTACCTAAAAGCCGCCAAGAGTTCTTGAATAAACCATATATTGTATGACACGAACTAAATACAAGAAAAGGCACGGACATTTTACATCACTCTCAAAACAATGACCAGAATGTTAAAAGTGGCCTTTATGGACAAGTGCCCTTTATACACAGGTTCAAATATATGAATAAAGAAAAATTAAAATAAAACTTAACTGACAGGTGACCCTCGTATAGAGGTGGCCTTTAAGGCAGGTTGGGTTGTATTTTATTTTGTTTAAGTTGTATTGGCTATTGACAAATACATGTTTTATTCAGTTTCCGTTTTTTTTCCAAACTTATTCCCAAGTATATATGAGAGTCGACCCGCATCATGAAAATCCTGGATACCCTTGCAACAATTTTCCACTATTTATAACATCTTCAGCAAATAGCTCTTGTTGTAATATCTAATGACAGCATGATCTTGAAAATGCTCTGCCTTGATGCATTTTTTCCATCACAATAATCATAGTGATCTAAGGGAAAGAACTCCAACAAATATTAAAGGTTTATTGAACATATGTTGAGTGGTGTAATCAGTTTTACGCCCCAGCAGCAACTAAACGTTGGTCAAATCGATCTGGAATTGTGTCTTGCGACCTAAAATTTGTAAATTGCCAGTTTGTCCACTTTAAATTTGAATTTTTGTGACCAGAGAACGGGTGTTATTTCTGCGTCACAAAATTTTCATGATACTATTTTACATTTCTTGATTTCTTGTTATTGTGGCTAAGTGATATACCTTTTTAACCCTTTTACTCTCAATAGCGTTATTTATACCAATAGTTTGTTAATTATATTAAAAGCAGGCTGTTACAAGTTGAAGCTTCGAATTAAAATCCGCCATTTACCGGAAATATGAGAGGGTGTTATATCACTTTGCCAGGGGTGTGATATCACTTTTTAGGGGTGTGATATCACTTTGCCAGACGTGCGATATCACTCGGACTGATATCAATTTGTGTCATTTTTAGACTTATCACATATACAAAAATTATGTTATCATTAGTAAACATATAAGAAAAATATCGTACCACGTATAGTCCGTGGGCTAGGTGGACCCACCGTGCACCCCCCCCCCCCCCCATGATCCTTCGACACCACTTTTTTCTGGCACCTTAGGGTGTCTATTAATGGAATCAGGATGTTCCCCAGAAAAAAATTGATGCTCTTCATGTAAAACTTAAATATTTAAGAGTACCTGAAAGTTTTCAGCACATTTCTCTATTAGGGGTAGGGGAACGTTTTTATCTTTGTTTTCAATAATATTATGCAGATATAGATCATATTTGGTATCATTGTAATGGGAGCATATTCAGCTTTTAACAAATACAAAGTTGATTGATGTAGCTGATACTATGTTGTCACCATGACGTCATAAACACACGTTTTGAGGAAAAACTCTATAAAATCGTGTCAATTTATCCTTTATAAAATTATTTCTGTATAGCATAATAAAACACATTAAGACAAAGTATGTGTTTCATTTACCTAATGAGTTGTAGTTATAAATGATCATATATTTTCATCTTCAAGAAAAGACACCACTCTATTAGAAAAAAATATATAAAAGATACCCGTTTTAAAAAAAATATCAGAACGGGGTAGGGGAACGTTTTTTATCTTTGTTGCCGATGATATTGTGTAGATATAGATCATATTTGGTATCATTGTAAAAGGAACAGCTTTTGTAACGAAATGGTGGGGTTCTTTATGTTAAGTACGCCAAGACGAAAGAGTTGACTATTTACGTAGGTTGGTGCAGCTTAAGAACGGATTGATTTTTGCGTAACTGGGATGACCAAAATTGATTTAATAAAGTAATAAAGTCAACAACCTTTCTGCATTTTCAAACTTTTGAAAAAAATTGACATAAATTCAAACTTTTAAACTCAACTTGACCTTTTAGCTACCCTTCATTGTACCCCTTGCGCACCTACGTAAAGAATAAATTCTTCCGTCATCATTACGTCACACGAAAGACACCGCCATTTTGTCAAAATTTTTACCATTGTAAACACCCATCGAAAATACGTTTTGGTGTATTAAAGGAGTTATAATGTATGGACCAGATCGAAATTAAGATTGTTATCAACGACTCGGCCCATGTAAGTAAACGATTAATTGATTTTTAACTGTGTCATTCAAATCTTTGAAATATTAGCGTTATTCTTTTCTCTCCAGCAGAGTAAACGGGCAGTAATAGTGTTATCCATCTTTGAATGCAAATCTTGACGCCATCTATTGATACGCCATGTAAGTTGTCACGACCGAGGTCAGGAAAGACGTATAAATTGTTAGTGACTGTTCTTTCCGAAGCACTCGGCACTTAAAAATGATACAGTCACCTTATCATTCTGAAGAGACCTTAAAAACAGGTGTCCTGTATAACGTCAGGCGCGGTACCTAAACTTGAAGAACCCCTTCCTGCCCGTTGCCCTCAACACATTGCAAAGGTATATTTTTCTGTAGATTCATCTATAGCTGGTAATCTAAAAATTGCAAAACTTAAAATCTTAAAACGATTTTGGATATTTACTTTTTAGAATTTTTGGTCCAAATGTTTTGGATATTTGTTGAATATAGTTTGTGACGTAGGAAATGAAAAAAATGCGTATAAACCCGTAAAGCGTGAATACGCATTAGCCAATCAGAACTAGTTTTGAACGACTTAAATATGAATAAAGCGGTTGGATAGTCACCTCGCCCTATTATTCCACAAACACTGTGGTATAGCGTACACAGGATATTGCAGAAAATTGAAACATTGGGTATCGGATGCAATTTATCATTTTAATAGAGCCAATTGTGTGTCCAATTGATGAATCGAATACACCATCGCGTGTTAAAACGAACAGGAAAGTATAAAAACCAACTTTCAACTAACACTGGTGTTTTTACACGGGTTGTTTGGCTCATTTTATGCAATATCCCGTGTACGCTATGGCACAGATTTGGTGATGGCAATCAGTTAACACAAAATAAGCATTAAATATGGTTTAGAACAGTGAAAACGATATGAAAATGCAAATGTCAAAAACTGGATTATGGGCTTAATTTTTTTGACCTTGAATTTGAGGATAACGTCAACCCAATATCAAAACTGAAATTTTTCACGTTCAAGACTTAAAAAAAATTAAAACGATAAAAGGCGTAGCATTAATTCAAACAAATTTCACGACATGTTATTTGTCAGACATCAAATTTGCCGATCGATGGTTTCTCCAGACGGTCTCCATCGCCACTGAACCGACCGCCTTGATTTTGGTACATCTATACAGGTTCTAACGACCCGAGACCAATCTGTTGGTCAGCCACATCAAAGGGTCAGACGAGCATCCAATGTAACAGAATAGGGGGAAAATTCAGGGCCAAATATGGACTCGAACCCGATACCTTCCAAATATTTGCGGGATGCTCTACCAGCTGAGCTACCTGGTCAACTTTCGAGCCCGGTCTGAATGACTCGAGCAAAAACTCAGGTTATCAGGGTTTTTAATTTTAAGAAAGTTTGTATTGGGCAAATTGAAATTTTATACTCTCTGTGACAAATTATTAATAACGCCAAACTTAATAATTTTTTATTATTTTGTTTCCTTTATAATAAGTAACCTAGTAGTTAACAAGTTTTTAATGAACATTGATAAACCATGATACGGCCGGGTAGAGTGGAGTATATGTATTTTAAACCCCAGTCACTTATATCGAGGCTGGCAGTTAAGGGGTGGTGGAGGAAACCGGAGTGTCTGGAGTAATTATCGACAGGCAAGCGAACTGACCAGTTTTCTCCAGACTTACTAATCAAATTTATTTATTTGTCCAGATCGGTGCATTTTTAGAGCGCAAGGTTGTCATTTAGGTGCGGTACTTTTTTATCGTTAAGTGTTTGATTTTGGTACATTTCCATACAAAAATCCGAATTTTTAGTACTTTTAATTAATTTATTTAATTTAAAACAAACCCGTCAAAATGAAAAAAAAATCCGTGTAAGAGGTATGGCGGGTTGAGAGACCTTGTCTTACATTGACCCCTGCTTCGAGTCCCGCTCAGACCACATGTGGAAAAGTGATTTTTTCTTGCCGTTGGCCTTTACTGGTTACTGTATTTCCATATTTACCACTGCGGTAGCTCAATTGGTAGAGTGCTCGCTCCGTAAGTGGGAGTTCGTGAGTTCGAACCCCGATCGGGCCAGACCCAATACTTGAAAGTGGGTAGCCAAGCACTCGGCATTACGAAATGAAAGTCACGGTTCTTTCGGATGGGAACTTAAAAAAACGAGGTTCCGTGGCACGATAGGCTTGGCACGATAAAGAACCCTGATGTATAATGCCATAAGCGCACCACACAGGCAAAATTTCTGCACCTTCGCCTATAGCTGGCGACGTATCGATATAAGTGAAATATTCTTTAATGGGTACTCAACTAAATTTGAACGGATGGATGACGTAACGATGTATTTTTAAACACATGAGGATTTTATAATTCTATAATTAAACCAGGTCTAATCTATGAACAACAAGCGCTTCGTTTTGTAAACTTTTTTTTTTCTTAAAGAGTCGCGGATATTAATATTGAACAAACCCTAACAGACATATTGTTTTCATTTTTATGCAATAAACAGAAAACTAGAACAATAAAGTAAGTAACAACTAACATCACGCTTCGCTTAGAATTCACGGGTGATATGCGCAGTTTTATTGTATGAAATATAACCTGGATTGATCTGCTAGTAAGAAGTGTGTTTTGAAAGGAGAAAATGACTATGTTTAAAACACATTTGTAATAAAAATAACAACGATAAAAATTAAAAATAGAATAAAAAATATGTTTGGACAGAGACTTGAACCCTTGTCGTACGGGCTACAAAGCGACTTTGCTACCCACTCAGATAACCATAACAGTAAGTGTCATTCATTCATTCATTCATTCATTCATTCATTCAAACTTTATTTCCTCCATAAGAGATTTTTAACAAATAATTATCAATTATATGTTACAAATAAATAGAAAAGAATAGTTAAACGTGTATAAACTTAATTAAACACAGCTAATAATACGTATATACACATATATACTATATATAGTTAGGACAGTCTAGTTCGGGGCTAATTTAAGCTTGTTTCTCCTAAGAGGACCAATTTTTGAGAACTCATAAAGATTGCTATTTGAAAATATTTTCAGAAACAATAATGTACAAGTTGGTCTTCCTTCCGAGGAGAACACTTTCAAAATAATTGTAGAAGACGATAAAACCCATTTTTTTTTTTTTTTTTTTTGAATCGGTTTACTAAGAAAAATGCCAGTAAAATATACCCTATTTATGAGCCAAAATCTGAAAATTTACATAAAATATTGCTGTTATTTTTTTCATTATTATTTAAGTGCAAGAATATTTAGACTTTTATTTTCAAAAACCAAAATGGTCCATTTAGGACAAAATCACATGAAATCCGCCATATCTCTTGGACTTTTTCATTTTATCTGTCCGTTTATCTGTTTTTATGGTACAGACCGCCAAAGACGGATAAATCCGTCGAATTGGTCAGTCCGTAAATTCTCACATTTCTGTCCCGAGAGGGATTTGAACCCAGGCGGCGAGAAACGCACTGATCCGTTCTTAAGCGGCGCGCTTAGACAACTCGGTCACATTTGTTGTCCAAAGTGAAATAAATGGTAGAAAAACTCAACCATACAATGTCAGATTTGTTTTATAAAATTAAAATACGAAAATCTTTGTATTAGAATTACCTTTCGCTCATTGATTGTTAAACTTTATTTTTTTTGTTCATTCTTTGAGTCCATCATCTAACAATGCCAATTAAAATTTATAATAATTTAAAGTGTTATCTAAAGTGAATACAGTCGTTTTTAATTACATTTTTTTTAAATTTTAATTTATTTCAAATTAATTAATTAATTAATCCATTTTTATTTTTTGGATAATTACTGATAAGTTCAAAATCTAGCGACAATTAAAATATTTTTGTATTTCCCTTTCAGCTGGCCCCCTTAAAGCATCAGCCAATTAGGACAGGCAGCAGCAGCACGTGATTATCTGACTGTCTTCACTGATGTAACCTCCAGCGTCATTCTAACAGGTGCTGGCTTGGTGACAAGTCGGATTGTAAAGTTTCGGTGTGGATTATTCACATGGCGCATTTGGATTTAGCTGTTTATTTGTGATTCTTAAAATTCATGTGTTTCATATCGGATTTAAATAGCAGTTTATTGGTGATTCAGTTAATTCATGTGTTACATATTGGATTTGGCAGTGTGACCAACATAACGGATATGGCGGATACAGCATGGTGATGTTGTGCAGATTTGAAAAATCAACAACTTAAAAAGACATCTCTGTGTAAGGTAAGTACATTTGTTTATTATACCCCGACATGTGCTATTTTTATTTTTTACATAAATCAGAATAATAATTATTTATTTACAAGGACGTTTGATGCATTTTTCTTAAAAAATCAAAAGTAGCACATGACACCACGTGCAAGATTCTCGCCGCAGTTTTCAAGCGTGATAATTTTCTGGGTAACTATTGGCATTTATTGAAAGTATTAGTAAATCCAAAATTAAAGATTATTTTATTTTCAAAATATTGAGTAAATAAGAGACAATTAACGTTTATAAATAAAGAGTTTGAACACTTTCAATTGCGCAAATTAATTCAAAACGGAAACGCGCAAGGTCGGGTAAATTTATTTCTTTTATAAATTATCACTTTTGAAGCTGCGTACATTTTATTTAGCCATTTTCCACTTATTTTGTAATAGTGACATTATTATTATTATCATTGTTATTATTACAAAAAAATCGGTGTGTATTATTTACTGTTTTAGTACTTTTACTGAGGCAAAACATTTGCATGAAATTAATGTCAAAAGTTTTTTAAATTAATTTTTTTGTAACAAAAAGGTTGAAATTTAAATATCACATTCGTATTGCAATTTTCAAATATTTCGTACGTTTGGAAAAAGTGTGCGAACTATGTGAATACTCTGCCAGTTTTATTGCTGTTCAAAAATGCGTTTACTAGGCGTGATACTTTAGTTGTACTGGTCTGGGTAGGTCAGTTGGTAGAGCTATAGTCTATAGTGCAGGAGTTCCCGGGTTCAATCCCTGGTCCGACCCTACATTTTTTCTCCTTCCTGTTACAGTTTGGTGCCAGTGTTCCTCTGAATTGATGGACTGGCAATTGTGGGCCATATAAAGTCCATAAGAGAGATTTGGTGTGAGATTTTCCACATGGGAATCTGTGAGTTTAAAAAAACAGGAATATATATATGGGCAAGAATTTGCTAATGTACCTTAAGTGTGACATTTAATTAACTAAACTAACTTTGGTCTTTTGACAAATAGAGTTGTGTCAATAACGTTTATAATCACCTGATTCTTAATCAAGATAGTATACATCACTGCCAGTTACGGATTTCTCTCAATAAAGAAAATTTCGCTAAAAGTTGCATGTAACATTGACACAGCCTGCTGAAATAATTTCTTTCATAACATACAGATTTGTTGAGACGATTCTGATTTGTCTGCAAAATTTAATTACCTGCCATGTTCTTTAAACATTGAGTACTATTGTAAAAACTATTAATTTCTGAATACCCAGTAAACCAGTTGTATTTATTTTGTTTGTGTCAATATTACATGCACACTCAAAATTACAAAATTGTAATATCCAGACTTGCAATGAACATTGTAATACACTTAGTAAGTAACTTTTGATCCAGGTAAATTTTTATTGAATAAGAACATGTATTACATTATGAATAACAAAGATATCTCCTGTATTTTGGTGCATGTAACATGGACAACAGAAAATAAATGTTTTCAAAATATACTATCAAATTTTCATATCTGAATTTTCTTTTGGAAAGATGTTATCATTAGCATCTAAAGAGAGTATTACCATGAATTCTATGAATCTAGCCAGTGCAATACAGCTGTATTTATAGTATATGTATGGTACTATAATATTGAATTTTCATAAATTGGAGAGATGATTCTTCACATTTACGGTAGGATTTCCATTCATTTTTTTTTTAGCTTTTTAGTTACTTGCATGCTATGGATTTCATTCACATACTGACAGTTGTTTCTTATCTTGCACTATGCTATCCTTTAAGCACCTATTAGCTTTTATTCACCCTCTGTAGAATGCTAACCTGCTTTGTAACATAACTGCATGGTAAGTGTCAACTGTATTACTAAATTTAAGCTATTAGCCAGGTAACCCTAGCACAAGAGGACATGGGGGTCCAGGTTAGAAGGATTTACTAGTACAGATAAAGCTAAAGCAGATTTAAGTTATGTCAAACTAGAAGGAGGATTGTATGTGGAGTTTTGACCATCCCCAGGCCAATTTCTGTGGAGAATCAATCATGGCTAAACGATTTGAGTTGAGTTGAGTAATGGTGTTTAACGTCCCAGTCAAGAATATTTCGCTTATATAGAGATGTCACCAGCTATAGGCGAAGATGCAGAAATTTTGCCTGTGCATTGCGCTGATGGCATTATACAGCAGGGTTCTTAAATGTGCCAAGCCCACCGTGACACGGAACCTCGTTTATTTAAGTTCCCATCCGAAAGAACCGTGGCTTTTATTTCAGAATGCCAAGTTCTTGGCGAAAGAACAGTCACTACCAACTTTCAAGTCTTGGGTCAGAACCGGTCAGGATTCAAACCCACGACCTCCCACTTACAGAGCGAGCACTCTACCAACTGAGCTACCACAGTGGTGCTTAATGTTTTGAGAGACTGACTATGGATACATGGTGACCTTAACACCCAATGTTTTGGTGATGGGGGTTTGGTAAAATGAATTACGCAAAAGTGTGCACAGCATCCATTCAGGTTATTTCTTAATGACCCAAATGAAAGTTCAGATTTAATACTTATAATTAAATTTTTTATAAGAAATAAAACATTTTTTATCATTCTGACAATTAAATCATTATTTTTAAAAAATCAAAATCAAACATCAATGTGCAATGATACATGTACTAATCCTATTTCCATATAAAACAGCAGTAACAATGTAAATGTCATTGGTGAATTCACAAACATTTTATGTCGTTCGAGTCATTGAGAAATGACCTGATCGTATTTCGCCTTTTAATCAATGAAATCTTTAGAAATTTGTTAAATTTATTGTTTCCAGAAAATTTCATATCAAAATTCATTAAAAGTTATTTTTCATATCTTCACATCTTTCATAAAAGTTTTTCACATTTCATAATTTTTCACATCTTCATCCAGATCTGAAAAAAGAAGAAAAACTTATGTTAATTCACATAAATTTTAACATAACTATTGTTAAAGTTATGCTGTAATTTTTTGTCAATGTTAAACTATGTCATCTTTTAAATGGTCAATGTTACATGTTAACACAGAAACACAAAACTTTTCACTTATAATGTTTTTGATAACAAATACTTTTGTTTCACCATTATTGACTTGTTGAAACAAAATTGAAAAATTAAAAAGAAGGTTGAAGGGGTGCAACTTTATTTGTTTTTGTGCATGCATGCAGCATTAATTATATTGACTCTAAATCACTTTCTGACAATACTCTACATTAGCAGTCTTTATACGGTCAATGTTACACACATTCAAGCATCTGTGGACTGGGGCTGTGGCTTGTCATCGGGGAAAACCTAAACACATAAATCAGTATATTTATTGATATGAGACTTTGGGGGAAATAGTTAAAAATAAGTAATGCGTTTTTTCTCCACTTTTAATTTTGTATGTAACACACGTTTATTGACAAAAATGTGCATTCTGTCAAAGTTACACATTTGCAGGTCAACGTTACATGCACTTTGATGCGGCAACAAACAAAATTTATGTCACGAGCCTTATCACACAAAACATAAAAAATATCGCCAAATGACCATAAAACTACATCAGATCTTTGCAAACGACGTTGGGCAGATATTTTGTCATAGTACTTTGAGAATTTAGTGCACGTTACCTTTTGTCATAGTACTTTGAGAATTTAGTGCACGTTACCTTGACATGTTAGACCTCTCAGAAATAATTGTGTCCAATTTACGTGCCGTTTACAAAATATGATAAAACAAACATTTTTTGGTGAGAGTTGAATCTCGCATAAGAGAGTTTTGGTTCATTTGCGTAAAAACAAACCAATGCAAAGCTTATCGATAAGCGATGGGCATTTAAATCACATCTGCATGCACGTAACTTACCCATGCGTCCATGGAACAGCCTGCCAACAAGTGGATCTTCTCCTCAATTGGCCTTATCACAACGTGCTGAGATACACTGACCAGTGTGAAAATGGTACGATTATCGTGAAGTTTAATGTCGTAAAAAAGTATGGTTAGCTCATGTATTTACTAAAATACGAGACCTCCAAAATAAACATGAAAAAGTATGTAAATTGACATAAACATAAGTTATTGTATCAAGTAGAAATCGGTCAAAATCTCCACTTAAACATTTTCAGTATTGTGACGTAACAGTTGGTAGAACGACGTCATCATTATACCGCGGTCATTGTCGTGAAAACAGGTACCTGTGCGCCTTTATCAACAACACAGTGCTCAACATAGAGACAGATTTTTTATACAACAAGCAAATGAATACTACATTTATACTGCATGTGACTGAAAAATTGTACTTGACTTAAGGTCCCTATATTGTTAGAGTTTCCGAAAATTTTTGCAAATTCAAGTAGTTTTGCGCGCATTAGAGTTTGGCAATACGTAAATAGCTACATCATAAATGACATCATAACTTTGGTATTCGTGAGAATTTTTAAGTAAAATTTTGTAAAAAGATAGAGAATGGGTTTTTATATATTTTAAAGACAAAAAATATTTTTGTGACAATTTGAGATTTCAACCAATTTCTACTTGATACAATCACATAAGGTGTATTGATGTCATTTGTTCTACTATCAAATGTTTGTACTCCCAGGGCTTCTTTTTACGACATTACGAGTGGTCGTACCAAAAATGTTTTATACCCCCTGTGTTGTACCAATCACATGTCATGTTCGTCGTTCCATACGAATAAAGGCGTGCGTAACAACTTTTGACCGAAAAGTTACGTACATTTTATTTTTATGAGTGCAGTTTAATGCTATTTATACTGCACCTTACACTTCACTATTTTTTTAGTGCAAAATGTACACTTCGTAAGATAAAAAATAACCACAAGAACAACTTACAACCTCATTCAAATATTCATATACATAAATATAAATTGCTCCTGTAAAAATTTCACGCTTTTTAAAAGTAAATATACCTTTTGAGACACCATTCACTTCGCCATACTGTCTCTATTTTTGTGAGTTTAAAGACTAGTTTGTCTGAAACACTATATTGTACTTTAACATTTGTATACACATTTGTAGCAGAATTAACTTCTTATCAAGCTTGTACATCACTTTGACTGAAAAAATGCATTAGCAAATTCTTGCCAATATGTATTAACTGTAAAACCAAAAAATGTGTTATTTCAAAAAATACGCTACCGGTTCCACATCTGACATTGCGGACAGTTAGTACCCATCATTCCACAACTTTGAACACATTGTTCATGATTCCAATGACGTAATTTCAAAACGATAGCCAATTTTGGTTTTCAGCTGTTATATGTATTATAGCTGTAAAACCAAAAAATGTGTTATTTCAAAAAATACGCTACCGGTTCCACATCTGACATTGCGGACAGTTAGTACCCATCATTCCACAACTTTTGAACACATTGTTCATGATTCCAATGACGTAATTTCAAAACGATAGCCAATTTTGGTTTTCAGCTGTTATATGTATTATAGCTGTAAAACCAAAAAATGTGTTATTTCAAAAAATACGCTACCGGTTCCACATCTGACATTGCGGACAGTAGTACCATCATTCCACAACTTTTGAACACATTGTTCATGATTCCAATGACGTAATTTCAAAACGATAGCCAATTTTGGTTTTCAGCTGTTATATGTATTATAGCTGTAAAACCAAAAAATGTGTTATTTCAAAAAATACGCTACCGGTTCCACATCTGACATTGCGGACAGTTAGTACCCATCATTCCACAACTTTTGAACACATTGTTCATGATTCCAATGACGTAATTTCAAAACGATAGCCAATTTTGGTTTTCAGCTGTTATATATATTATAGCTGTAAAACCAAAAAATGTGTTATTTCAAAAAATACGCTACCGGTTCCACATCTGACATTGCGGACAGTTAGTACCCATCATTCCACAACTTTTGAACACATTGTTCATGATTCCAATGACGTAATTTCAAAACGATAGCCAATTTTGGTTTTCAGCTGTTATATGTATTATAGCTGTAAAACCAAAAAATGTGTTATTTCAAAAAATACGCTACCGGTTCCACATCTGACATTGCGGACAGTTATTACCCATCATTCCACAACTTTTGAACACATTGTTCATGATTCCAATGACGTAATTTCAAAACGATAGCCAATTTTGGTTTTCAACTGTTATATGTATTATAGCTGTAAAACCAAAAAATGTGTTATTTCAAAAAATACGCTACCGGTTCCACATCTGACATTGCGGACTGTTAGTACCCATCATTCCACAACTTTTGAACACATTGTTCATGATTCCAATGACGTAATTTCAAAACGATAGCCAATTTTGGTTTTCAGCTGTTATATGTATTATAGCTGTAAAACCAAAAAATGTGTTATTTCAAAAAATACGCTACCGGTTCCACATCTGACATTGCGGACAGTTAGTACCCATCATTCCACAACTTTTGAACACATTGTTCATGATTCCAATGACGTAATTTCAAAACGATAGCCAATTTTGGTTTTCAGCTGTTATATGTATTATAGCTGTAAAACCAAAAAATGTGTTATTTCAAAAAATACGCTACCGGTTCCACATCTGACATTGCGGACAGTTAGTACCCATCATTCCACAACTTTTGAACACATTGTTCATGATTCCAATGACGTAATTTCAAAACGATAGCCAATTTTGGTTTTCAGCTGTTATATGTATTATAGCTGTAAAACCAAAAAATGTGTTATTTCAAAAAATACGCTACCGGTTCCACATCTGACATTGCGGACAGTTAGTACCCATCATTCCACAACTTTTGAACACATTGTTCATGATTCCAATGACGTAATTTCAAAACGATAGCCAATTTTGGTTTTCAGCTGTTATATGTATTATAGCTGTAAAACCAAAAAATATGTTATTTCAAAAAATACGCTACCGGTTCCACATCTGACATTGCGGACAGTTAGTACCCATCATTCCACAACTTTTGAACACATTGTTCATGATTCCAATGACGTAATTTCAAAACGATAGCCAATTTTGGTTTTCAGCTGTTATATGTATTATAGCTGTAAAACCAAAAAATGTGTTATTTCAAAAAATACGCTACCGGTTCCACATCTGACATTGCGGACAGTTAGTACCCATCATTCCACAACTTTTGAACACATTGTTCATGATTCCAATGACGTAATTTCAAAACGATAGCCAATTTTGGTTTTCAGCTGTTATATGTATTATAGCTGTAAAACCAAAAAATGTGTTATTTCAAAAAATACGCTACCGGTTCCACATCTGACATTGCGGACAGTTAGTACCCATCATTCCACAACTTTTGAACACATTGTTCATGATTCCAATGACGTAATTTCAAAACGATAGCCAATTTTGGTTTTCAGCTGTTATATGTATTATAGCTGTAAAACCAAAAAATGTGTTATTTCAAAAAATACGCTACCGGTTCCACATCTGACATTGCGGACAGTTAGTACCCATCATTCCACAACTTTTGAACACATTGTTCATGATTCCAATGACGTAATTTCAAAACGATAGCCAATTTTGGTTTTCAGCTGTTATATGTATTATAGCTGTAAAACCAAAAAATGTGTTATTTCAAAAAATACGCTACCGGTTCCACATCTGACATTGCGGACAGTTAGTACCCATCATTCCACAACTTTTGAACACATTGTTCATGATTCCAATGACGTAATTTCAAAACGATAGCCAATTTTGGTTTTCAGCTGTTATATGTATTATAGCTGTAAAACCAAAAAATGTGTTATTTCAAAAAATACGCTACCGGTTCCACATCTGACATTGCGGACAGTTAGTACCCATCATTCCACAACTTTTGAACACATTGTTCATGATTCCAATGACGTAATTTCAAAACGATAGCCAATTTTGGTTTTCAACTGTTATATGTATTATAGCTGTAAAACCAAAAAATGTGTTATTTCAAAAAATACGCTACCAGTTCCACATCTGACATTGCGGACAGTTAGTACCCATAATTCCACAACTTTTGAACACATTGTTCATGATTCCAATGACGTAATTTCAAAACGATAGCCAATTTTGGTTTTCAGCTGTTATATGTATTATAGCTGTAAAACCAAAAAATGTGTTATTTCAAAAAATACGCTACCGGTTCCACATCTGACATTGCGGACAGTTAGTACCCATCATTCCACAACTTTTGAACACATTGTTCATGATTCCAATGACGTAATTTCAAAACGATAGCCAATTTTGGTTTTCAGCTGTTATATGTATTATAGCTGTAAAACCAAAAAATGTGTTATTTCAAAAAATACGCTACCGGTTCCACATCTGACATTGCGGACAGTTAGTACCCATCATTCCACAACTTTTGAACACATTGTTCATGATTCCAATGACGTAATTTCAAAACGATAGCCAATTTTGGTTTTCAGCTGTTATATGTATTATAGCTGTAAAACCAAAAAATGTGTTATTTCAAAAAATACGCTACCGGTTCCACATCTGACATTGCGGACAGTTAGTACCCATCATTCCACAACTTTTGAACACATTGTTCATGATTCCAATGACGTAATTTCAAAACGATAGCCAATTTTGGTTTTCAGCTGTTATATGTATTATAGCTGTAAAACCAAAAAATGTGTTATTTCAAAAAATACGCTACCGGTTCCACATCTGACATTGCGGACAGTTAGTACCCATCATTCCACAACTTTTGAACACATTGTTCATGATTCCAATGACGTAATTTCAAAACGATAGCCAATTTTGGTTTTCAGCTGTTATATGTATTATAGCTGTAAAACCAAAAAATGTGTTATTTCAAAAAATACGCTACCGGTTCCACATCTGACATTGCGGACAGTTAGTACCCATCATTCCACAACTTTTGAACACATTGTTCATGATTCCAATGACGTAATTTCAAAACGATAGCCAATTTTGGTTTTCAGCTGTTATATGTATTATAGCTGTAAAACCAAAAAATGTGTTATTTCAAAAAATACGCTACCGGTTCCACATCTGACATTGCGGACAGTTAGTACCCATCATTCCACAACTTTTGAACACATTGTTCATGATTCCAATGACGTAATTTCAAAACGATAGCCTTTTGGTTTTCAACTGTTATATGTATTATAGCTGTAAAACCAAAAAATGTGTTATTTCAAAAAATACGCTACCGTTCCACA